>PVLA01012517.1:0-43780 GCA_004027455.1 Hydrochoerus hydrochaeris | reverse complement strand
CTCTCCTCTCCTCTCCTCTCCTCTCCTCTCCTCTCCTCTCCTCTCATTTCCTGGTCCCTTCTCTCCTCTCCCTTCTCATCTCTTCTCTTCTCTCTCTCTCTCTCAGCACTAAGAATTGAAACCAGGGTCTTTACACTAAGCTACATCCACGGCCCTTATTTATTTGTTTTTGAGACATGGTCTTGCCGTATTGCTGATTTGCCTGGTATGGGCTCAAACTTGTATGATCCTTGTGGCTCAGCCTCTTAGAGTGCTAGGAATACAGGTGTGTGCCCCCACACCTGACATGAATTCATCTTTTTCTATCCTGCTTCTTCAGTCTGACACTTCATATCTCTATTAATCTGAAAAACGTTCAGGCCGTATTGTTCCCCTCTTCCATTCTCTCTATTCTGTCCTTGGAGATGTGTTCACAAATCATTAGCCATAATTGTTTTAGGGAAGAATTGTGTGAGATGCTTATTTTCTACAGATTTCAACGATTATATTATGTATTATAAAACTATAATTGTATAATTTTCAAAAAGGATAATGTGTAAAAGGAAAGAAAACACTTTGCTGTTTGGGGTATTTAGAAGGACATTAGGACTATATTAGTCACTTTGAGAAAAAACACAAGACCTGCATCTTAAAGGATGAGAAGTTTATTTCAGCTCACGCGTTGAGTGGATTTCGGTCCTTGGTTGATTGGCTCCGAGATGGAAATGGCAGAGGAGAGTTGTGCTGCATGGTATGCAGGAGGCAGAGAGGGGCACGCTGGGGACCACTGCCAGGTGACACCCCAGGGACCCAGCTGTGCCAGGCCTCGGCTGGAATCAGCACAGTCAGCTGTGGAGTCATCCATAGGCTGATCCACCGCTGAGTACACCGCCTGTGCAACCCAGTCCCCTTCCACTTCTGAACTGGAGACTTTGGGTGGACATTTTCCATCTGAAGCCTAACAGAGACTTTGTCAATAGCAGGTTCAGAGGAGAATTGCAAGTGGGAATTAAAATGCAAAGGGTCAAAGCCTGAATATATTGCATGGAAACGGAGATAGCAAATGATGCCATTTCTTTCAAGAAGCTTGACTGTTGGTTTCTGAAGAATGTAAAGTAGAAGGTGAACTTTTAAGATGAGATACCTGAAATACTCAAACAGTGAAGGAAATACACCTTAGAATGAGAAAGACCAACGATCCAAGCCACAGAATAATTGATGTACGAGGACCCTGGGAAGGCACGGGAGGGGAATGGCAGAGAGAACTCTTTACTCAAGTTGTCTCCCACATTGACTGTCTCACTACTGGTATTTAATAAATATACCTTGATTTAATTAATGAATTAATTTTGCACATCTGGAGCACTACCAATTTATATTCAGTAGCCTCTGTGCATTACTTGATGACATATTTCACATAGCCCTAATCAGACCTATCTGCCTCTTTAAAATCCACTTTCTTCCAGTTCCTTCTCTAGTGTGCATTTCTCACTTATTATGAGCAAAAAGATCTTGTGGTCTTCCATGACCTTCAGATGAGAACTCCATCAGAATCTTTGGCCACATCTAAAAGTCTACCCATGCCCACCTCCCGCTTTGCTGGCTGTCTCATCCTTGAGCCACCCCTCTTCCTCACAAGATAATGAATTCTGGGAGAGGCCTAGGATCAAGGCCTTTGTCTGCATGTCCTCATGGGCGTTGGACTTAGGATCCCTTGACTGCCCTTCACTTGGAATATGTCTTGGTGTCTTTATTCTCACTGTGGGTTGCATTGGAGGCGGTAGATTGGAATTAACTTGCTGGGATTCCAATGACATTTTAGTGGGATTACAAATACAACTTTTTGGATTGTGAGGAAAACTGGAAAAAGGATCACTATACTTGGATAAATATACTCAATATTTGGGATTACAATAAATCAAGTTTCCCAAACAGGAGAATGAATGATGAACAAGGCCTATCTTGATGAGGAGACATGGCACACACATACTCTAATGTTAGATGGTGTTATGTTCTATGAAAGAGAAAAATTTCTGTTTTAAATGGAGGATCAAAGGCTACTATTTTTTATAGAGTTCATTAGTTAGGTCTCTCTGGGCAGGTGGTACTTGAACAGAAGTTGTGAAGTAAAGGGATGATCCATGTAACTATCATGGTGAGGGGTGGTGTTTCAGGAAGAAGGAACAGAAGAGGGGGTGGGTCTGCTTCGTGTGCACCAAGAATGCCAAGGAGCCCAGTATGGCTGGGTGCAACAATGAGCCAGAGGAGCTGGCAGGAAGATCAAGATTGAGATGCAGACCCAGTTGAGATCTGGTAGGATTTGGGTCTTGGGCAGCATTTAGCTTGCATTATATACCACATGCAATGGGAAGCTACTAGCCAGCTGAGAACAAGCGAATGATGTGATCTGACATCACTCTGGTCATTGGATGGAGAATAAATAAACTGAAGAGAGGGCAACAAAGTAGAAAGAGAGCTGTCAGTGACGAGCCCATTGCAGTGACCCACTGTCACAGCACAATGAAAATGTTAAGTGGCAGCGTTCTGTACGTACTCTAAAGGTGGGACCGTAAGATTTGCTAATGGATCAGATGTGGGATGGGAAGTTAACAGAGGAGGTAGCACTCCCTCCAAGGGTTTCATGCAGCATCTGGATGGATAACGCTGCTGGATGAATGGATCAAGCTGGAGAACACCGAGGGAGGAGAAGGTTCAGTTGCTGGGTGTCAGGCACAAACAATTGGAAGTGTGCAGCATGTTTACTTGGAGACATCCATCAGACACTCACATGGCTATGATGTTCAGGAACAAGACCAGGATGGAAGTAGACATCTGGGAATTACTTGCATATTCAAGGTTATGGGACTTGGTGAAAGCAGATGGGAAGCAACTATAAAAGGAAGATACTTGAGGAGAGAGCTCTGAGGCCAATGAGCAGAAAGTGGGAAGATGTGGAGGAAAAAGAAACCAAAACTGAAAAGGCAGCTCCAGGGAGGTGAGAGGGAAACCTGGAGAGTGAAAAGTCTCAGGAGCTGAAGGCCAGTGCACAGGAAAGAGGAGCCTGGTGTGGTGATGCACATGTGTGAACCCAGCACTTGGGGGGCTGAAGCGGGAGGATTGTGCTACATCCAGCCAGCCTGGACTATATGCAGTAATGAGTTCAAGGGTAGTTGGAACCAGATAACAAGACCCTATCTCAAAAACTGAAGAAAAAAGCAGAAAGAAGGAAAAAAAGAGAGAGATCACTTATGCTGAATGCTGTGAGACAGCAAGGACTAGGAGTTGACCTTTGGCTTCGGCGAAATGGGAATCACTGGTGGCTTTGACAAGGGCAGGTTCTCTGAAGCAGTGGGGACAAAGGGTGATTGATGTGAGTTTAGGAGAAATGAGAAGAGGGATGTGGAAATACTGGGAGTTTGCAATAAAGGGGAGCAGAGAGAGAAAACAGCAGGAAGCAGAGGTTCCTTGGAGAGTTGTTCCCCAGCACATGAAGGTGCAGAGAATACCAACAGCTCACTAACTATGCCGACTCAGGGCTAAGGGGCTGAAAGATGGGGGACTGAGGCAAAAGCTCAGGGGTCAAATTGAGGCCTCTGGGATTGGGCAGTGTCAGTGAAGGAAAGCGGTTGACGTCAAAGTCTACACAGCATTGAGAAAGGTTTCCTAGCAGGCTTGTGAGTCCTAGAGAATGAGGAAGGACAACCAAATAGTAAGACATTTAGAACCCAGTATCAATTAATGATATTGAAAACATAATTAAAACTTACCAACAAAGAAAACGCCAGGTCCTGATGGATTCATGGTTGAATTCTACAAGAAATTTAGAGAAGATTAAACATCAAGACTCTTCAAACTTTTTAATGAAATTGAAAGGGAAGCAATTCTCCTTAACTCATTCTGGGAGGCAAGTGTTATACTAGTATCAAAACCAGAGAACAACTCAACCAAAAAGGAGAACTACAGGCCAATCTCCCTAATGAACATAGATGCAAAAATTCTCAATAAAATACTAGCAAATAGAATGCAGCAAATCATCAAGAAGATTATACACCATGACCAAATGGGATTCATCCCAGGAATGCAGGGATGGCTCAACATATGCAAATCAATAAATGTAATACACCACATCAACAGAGCCAAAGACAACAATGACATGATCATCTCAATAGATGCAAAAAAGCTTTTGATAAAGTCCAACACTCATTTATGATAAGAAAAAAAACCTACAGAAAATCAGAATAGGTGGTCTTTAATTCCATCTGATAAAAGCCATATATAACAAACCAACAGCCAACGTCATACTAAATAATCAAAAACTGAAAGCTTTCACTTTAAAATCAGGAACAAGACAAGGATGTCCACTATCATCACTCCTATTCAATATAGTTCTAAAAACATTAGCCAGCTAGCACAATTAGACAAGAGAGAGAAATAAAAGGAATAAGGACAGGAAAGGAAGAAGTTAAATTAACATTATTTGCAGATGACATAGTACTCTACATAGAAGATCCCAAAAATTCTACCAAAAGACTTCTAGAATTAATAAGCAAATTCAGTAGCATAGCTGGATTCAAAGTCAACACTCAAAAATCAATCCCCTTCCTGTATACAAACAACAAACACAATGAGAGAGAAATTAGGAAAACACCCTTCACAATAGCAAGAAAGAAAGAAAGAAAGAAAGAAAGAAAGAAAGAAAGAAAGAAAGAAAGAAAGAAAGAGAAAAAGAAAAGAAATACTTAGGAATCAATTTAACAAAGGAAGTAATAACTAAATCTAGGTCTATACATTAAAAATTACAATATCTGGAAAAAAGAGATCAAAGAGAATATCAGAAAATGGAAAGATATCCCTTGCTCTTGGGTAGGAAAAACCAATGTAGTGAAAATGGCCATACTCCCAAAACTGTTATATATATTTAATACAATCCCAGTCAAAATACCATTATCACACCTCACAGATTTAGAGAAAACATTCCTAAAACTTCATTTGGACACAGATAGCAATGGAAATCCTGGGCAACAAAGGCAAGGCAGGAGACATCACAATCCATGACTTGAAATACTACAAAGCTACCATGATACAACCAGCATGGTATTGACAAAAAAGCAAACCTGAGGATCAGTGGAATAAATTAGATGATGCAGACACAACTATACATATGCTCAGCCAACTTATCTTTGACAAAAGGGTAAAACAAGTTCACTGGAAGAAAGTGTCTTTAATGGTGCTAGAAAAACTGGCTTTCCATATACAATGACTAAAACTAGACCCATGTCTATCTCATGCACTAAAGTCAAAATGGATCAAAGATCTAAATATGAAAACAGAAACACTAAATCTACTGGAAGAGAAATTAAGTAAAAGTCTTGAAGACATAGGGGTAGTCAGAGAGTTCTTGAACAAAAACTAAACTGCACAGGAATTACCTCAAAGAATCAAAAACTAGGATCTCATCTTATTATTAAGCTTTTGCACATCAAAAGAAATCACCAACAGAGTGCAAAGATAACTCAGAGTGGGAAAAAGTTTTTGCTATCTGTCCCTCAGACAAAAGACTTTTATCTAGAATGTATAAACAATTGAAAAAAATCAAACCCCTAAGATTTGAAGACCCAATCCAAAAATGGGCATCTGAGATGAATATGCACTTCTCAGATGAAGAAATACAAACAGCAAATAAATATGTGAAAAAATGTTTGACATCATTGGTCATTCAAGAAATGCAAATTAAAACAACACTGAAATTCCATCTCACACCAGAAAGAATAGTTATTATCAAGAAATCAACCAATAACAAATGCTGCAGAGGTTGTGGGGAAAAGAAAGACTTCTCCACTGTTGGTGGGAGTGTAGATTGGTACAATTGTGGAAATCAGTGTGGAGATTCCCCAAAAAACTGGAATTAGAGGTCCTATTCAGCCCAGCTATTCCCCTTCTGGGTACTTTCCCAGAAGAATTACAAACATTCTACCACAGATGTATATATGTATCCATATTTATAGCAGTACAATTTGTAATAACTAAATCTTGGAAACAAATGCCCATCAACCAAGGAGTGGTTTAAAATGATGTGATATTTTTATACAACGAAGTACTACTTAGCCATAACGAAGGATATATTCAAGGCTTTTATAGATAAATGGATGCAACTAAAGACTATACTCATAAATATATGAATATATGAAATAAATCAGACCTGCATATGTAAACATTGTATAGTCTGTCTTGTGTAAGAAACTGAAAGAATAAATGAGATCCAAAATGTGCAAAAGATATTGTGAAAGGGAAAGAAACTGCTCAAAAGGAAAGAATGACTAGGATTTGGAAAAGCAGAAAAAGAAGGGAAAAGAAAGAACATAAATATATGTGATAGCTAAGACAATTATAATACTAATTTCTATTAGCTTACTGAAAAGATCAGTTTGTGCTTATATTGTTTGATCAATTATGCACACCTATATCTTGCATTCTGAGCAGCTACTTTGAAGACAGCAATATGCAATATATTAACCAATATTAATTTCCTATTATCTTGTCTCAAAATTCTGTATCATTGTTTTTTATTGTTTTCCTCTCTTTAACATAAAAAAATAGATGAAATAAGAGATTTAGAAAACAAAAACAAAGAGCAGGGAAAGAAAGGAACTAGCAACTATTAAGCACACAAGGAGCCAAGTGCTTTTACATGTGCTATCTCTTAAATGCCCAAGGTGTTAAAATCTCCAGTGTACCCCTCAGATTGCAATTCAGACTTTGAGTACACACCTGGGACATGTAGTTAGCTGCTACTCAGGGTGGAATTGGTTCTGCCTGAAGTCTGAAGTTCATGCATTTTCCTTCCTTCCTTCCTTCCCACCTTCCCATTTTCCTTTCCCTTCTTCCTGAAATACAATTCATATATATGGTAGAGTGCACAAATCTAAATGCATAGCTTATGAACTACACACACATATGCACGCACAATTTTCACACAGGTTAAGACACAGTACATTTATAATACTGCAGGAAGATGACTTCTCATGCTCTCCCATTTCAAATCCTTCCTAGGTAACCACTATTCTGATCTCTGTCACGTAGATTACTCCTTTGTGTCTGGCTTCTTTCACTTAAGAAATAGCTCTGTAAACTTTGTTTTGAGTGTAGCAAGAGTTCATTTTTTTAATTATTTTGCAATGTTCTATTGTAGAAATATGTCTCAATTTTTATCACTATACTGTTGATGAGCATTTGGATCATATTTAAAACTATTAGGCATAATGTTGACTCTTTTGAATATATCTTAATCAAGTACATTGAAAGTATATACATTAATTTCTCTTGGGTATCTACCTCAAGAATGGAATTGTTATCTTCAGGTACCTGTATGTTTAACTTTAACAGCTTCTATCAAATCATTTTCCAGAATGATTATATCACTTTCAGTCCATCCAGGGGCATATGAATCTTTGGAAGCTCTACATTCTGACAACACTTGATATTGTATTTAATTTTAATTTTAGGCATCTTGATATTTTAGCCATTTCAATTGTTTGCCTCCTCACTGGGAGTTATTTATATCTCACAGTGGTTTGAATTTGAATTTCCTTAATGAGTAGTGATGCTGAGCACATTTTTTATGCTTCTTGCTTATTCTATATCCTTTTTGCTTAAAGTAGCTTCTCCTCACATATTTCACATATTGAGTTCATTTAAAAATATTAGGTATGTCAGGTTTTTTCTTAGTTATTTGCATGAGTTAGACACTAATTTTATTTTTTCCGCTATTAGGTTTTTAGTTTATTATAATAAATTAATTTTGGTTCTGGAAATTAAGCTCAGGGCATCAGGCATGCTAAACACGCACAGCTTTTTAAATGCTTTCCTAATGGGTTTACTAGTTGACCGAACGCTTACCGTATGATTCCTTGTTTTGTTAAAGCTTACTTTAAATTAGTACTTTTTCACTTAGTACAGTAACAGTGCAACAATTTTACTCCATTTACTTTCTATTTTTTGCAACATTGTGACTCTATATGTAACTTCTATATACATATTACAAACCTCTCCTCTCATCACTATTGTTGGTTTAAGTGGTCTGTTTTGACATCACAAGATTACAAGAGCTTTCTACATTGCCTTTTAGAAGCTGTCAGCCTGGCTTTCCAGCCTCTTCTGCACAACCTCAGCATTCAGCAAATGTCTTCTGGGAAAATCCAGCCACCCTGGAGGCTCAGGTCAGTTAGTCACATCAGCCCCACAAGGGCTGCCAACAACTTCATTTGTTTCTTTTCCCCTATTAAAGTCCCTCTGTCTGAACCCTTGCACCAAACCCACATGCTTCCAACAGAAAAAGGCCTCGCAAGCTTTCTCTCTTTCTCTGGACTCCTCGTCCTCCAGTATTCACTGCTTCCACGGACACCTCTGACTTCCCGAGAATAAGATATCTGTAATTTATCCAGTTTTTATCCCTCATTGTTGGAGGAGGAGCAGCTTTGGGTGCCATAATTTATTATGACCCATGCATAGGACATAAATAAAGCGGGTGAAAAAATAGTTTATGCCTGATTGCAAGAAGAGGGATAGATGGCCACAAGGAATGTAAGACCTGCTGCCTGCTGTTCCCTTGGGCTCATCGCAATGTGATCTTCGCAGGATGAGCATGTGTAACCCTACACCTCCTCCTATGGAAAGAGGGCACTCCTCGAGATAAACACTCTGCAGTGAATCTATAGGACCCTGGCAGCCTCCCTCAGCCAGGAGGCCCAGCTGAGGCTCTCGGGTCCTTTCCATTGACTTTTTCATCTGCTATGGAGAACAGAATCAAGGGAAGGATTCTGTTGGAATTTGCAAGGAGAAAATTATTTGATATGTAATAAAGATAAGTCTTTTGTGTTTTTTTTTATGGATCAGACAACAGCAATTAACCTAGGAACCATGAGCTTCTTAGTTGAGGAGGGAAAGTTAATCTGAGAGAGAAGAAAAAAAATGGAGGTGATCATGTTTTATCCTCTGGGCTCAGAGTTAATTTTCTTGGGTTAAAAGTTTGAGTCCAGAACACATCTTTCTTAAACCCCTCCCTCTATTTTAGGACCATACTCCTAAAATTTGGAGACTAATTTGAATTATTCATAGTTTTTAGTTTCATTCATGTCTCGGTCACTTTCTTGACATACAGGCACCGGCAGTACCCAGCTCACAGTTTCAAGGAGAGGTTTGTTTTGGTTTCTGTTTTCAGTCTGCTGTTGGCTGGCTGCAAGGCAGGAAGGGCATAATGAAAGGGGGGAAGGGTCTACCCTTCCACCTCACAGTGGCCCAGCTGCAGAAAGGGCAGAGCCTGGTAGGAAGACCTGCCCTTTTGGCCCTGGCCCCTGTGACCTGCTTCTTCCTACCAGACCCCACCTCTCAACAGCACACGGGGCTGCTGAACTCACTAGTGGGTGAATCCACCTGGGGGAAGGCATCCCTATGGTCCAGTCATCTTTCAGGATCCTGCCTTTGTGTACATGAAACTGGGGGGGGGCATTCCTGAGCTAAACTGTAACACTTTCAGCTTTTAGTAAGGATTTGGAAATAACTTCTTAGTAAAGTTATCAAGAAAATCCAAAGAAAGAGACTTGAGGACAGGAATACAGCTGAGTGACACAGGGCCTGGATTCCTGGTACCAAAAACACACACACACACACACACACACACACACACGCTTGGGCAAACAGGAGAACTGGGAACCCACAGGAGAGGGCGGGAGAGGGCACTGACAAGCGGAGTGTGGCGCCATCCATCTGTGCATCCGTTGGTTGCTTCTGATGTCGCCGAGCCCAGCTCTTCTCTAACTTGGATGAACGTGTTTGTGTTTTCTCTTGAATCAGGAAAGCTTAATGTGCAGCTGGTCCACAGCCTTCCGAGGAGCACTGGAGGCCAAGTAAGCTATGAGGGTGAGAGAGAATCAACACTGGAAGCCCAGCAGCTTGGGGAAATATCCCGATCTATCCCCATAATTATGGAAGGCAGTGCTATTTTGTAGCACAATGAAATAATTTTGTTTATGGTTATGATTTTGGATTACTGAGAAAAAAGACACATTTAATCTTTGTTTTCTTTTTTACACTGAGTCTAGGAAATGTACAAAGTACTTGAGAAAATATTGCAGCTAAAGAGTATCGGGCCGGGGATTTAGCTCAGAGGCATAAGCACCTGCTTTGCAAGCACATAGTTGAGAGTTCGATTCCCGGTACAGAAAAAAAAAAGTATTAATACTTTGATTAGTCTTCAGTTTTGCTGAAACCTCATGAATTAGAAACAGAATGTAGTAGATTCTGTAACTTGTCCAGTGTTTATTTTCAACTTTCCTACCATGGGCCCTTCCATACTATCAGGCATTGAAAGCCAGCGGTACATTTCCTAGACCCCCTGAGGGCTGGGGCCCTTTGGGATTTAGGTCCTTTGGAACATGGACGTTGGAACTGAGTTAAGTGCAGAAGGAGGCAGGGCTGGAGGCCTCACCCCTGTGGGCCCGAGGTGGCAGAGGCCTCACTGCTCCACTCTGAGCAATTCCTGAACTGCTGCTCTGGCACCCTGAAGGGGGCGGTCCCGGGAGTGGCACCGCCAGCTGGGGTACCGGGGGTCCAGTCAGCCCCTGCCCCTCACTTGCCCTGATCTAATACATCGCAGGATCATTGCCAATAGACGCCTCTGAGCTTCACTGACTCGCACGGCCTCTGTGTGCGCCGTGGACCTGTGCACCACCCATACCAAGCGCCTACGCTGCTGCCATTCCAGGCTCCATGGCCTCAGGGTCTCGCCCCTACAGCCCTGTGATCAGGGTGAGCTTCCCCTGCCCAGTGACTTTAGGGGAGCTTGCAATGGGCTCTATTCCTTGACTTGACTGCCTCCCAACTTGAACTGAAATTGCATTTTTTCCTGACCGGACGTGGTGGCACACTCCTGTAATCCCAGCAATCAGGAGGCTGAGGCAGACAGATCGTTGCAAATATGAGACCAGCCTGGGCTACAAAGTGAGCCCAAGGCTAAATAGTGAGACCCTGTTTCCAAAAAACAAAACAAAACCAAAAAAAAGTTCATTTCTTCAAGACTGGTTTCCTTTCCTCCAGCTTCCTAAGTGCACCACGGCAGCCCTGACGCAGCGCCTCTCATTACATTCCTTCCTTGGACAGGAGACTCCTGTGTCCTCTGCTAGGGCTGGGAATGGGAGGGAACGGACCGGAGACGTTGTGGTGGGGGCCCATGGGGATGGCAGAGTCCAGGGAGCTGCAGGTAAGTAAGAATAGTCTAAAAGGCGCAGCTCTCCAAGCAGCCCCTGGCGACTTCAGTGTGAATGCATTCAGGGCTCTGGTGAGAGTTACCACTGATAAAGGAGAGTGGGGATTGGGGACCTTTGGAGTAAAAAGCAAGAACGTTTGGAAAACCCACATATATGAGGTCTTGGCTGGAACTGGAAGCCTTGGTTGCCAAGGGCGACGGAGCTCAGAGCACAGAGGCACACAGGACAGTTCCTCTGAAGGTGGGCCCTGCCGGTCCCTGTTAAGTATTAGGCCACTGAATAGAACAAGAACCTGTGCTAAGTGAAGCCAGGGTGGGATGGGAAGCTCGGGGGTCACAAGGGGACATTCCTTTCCCAATCAAGGCAAGACTGCTGGGATTCCTCTTCTGGCTCATCCAGGAAGGGTTTGGAGGAATGATATAATTTTTTTTTCTTTTTGCCAGTCATGTACGAAATATTTTTAGACTATGGGTGGAATGATTTGAAAAAGCTATTTAGAGACAAGGAAAATAACTGTCTGGTCAGCAGGATCCTGGACTTCTAATGGGAGACTGCTGGAGCGTTGCAATTATTTTACAGTTGCAAGGAACAGGTTTATCCACAAAGCCTGTCTCCAGTCTTTCCTAAGAGACTTAGAAACAGGTTCACAACTATCTAATTTTATCCTCTCCACTGTCCTTGTGAGGTGGTAAGAAAGAATATTCTTGCACATTTTTTTTTTTAGCAGTCATAAAATCTCATGACAAGTATCGTCCAAAGAAAGCACGTGGGTCCAAAGTGTGAAGCCAGCCAGAGAAGTCTGTCTTCTGAGAGCATAGCTGCTGTTTTTCTTCTTTTTTGCTTCTTCTCCCATTCATGGCCTCTGCTGTAGTCAGGGGTTGTAAGGAGAACAATTAGAATTGGGACATGGAGTTTATATTATTTTTATGATGGTCACCCAGAGTTAACACAAGAAAATGCAGGAAATCTATCCACAACACCAAAGACATAGAATATTTAGCCAAGGGCCTGAATCCCACAGCAATGTCCCACATGAGTCCAGATGAAGACCCAGAGCTCAGGACAATGCCTCCCACGAGTCCAGCTGGAAGTCTAGAGCCCACAAGAAGGACTCAGGCCAGTCTCTTTTACGGATCCGTGCTGGGAAGGCCCAAGGGTCAGTGGTGGAAGCTAAGAAGTCTATGACAGCAGGGTGAAGGAGCTGTGCTGGTAGGTTGAGGGTTCTATGCTGGAGCCGAGAAGTCACGCTCACAACAAAGACCAGGGCTGTCCTGAAAAGCCCCGAGCTTCTCCTCCGACAAGCACATCCAGTACATACCAGGAAGCCAGCGTGATGAGTTCATTCTGGAGACCAAGCGGCACATGTCTTCCTCTCCAGAGCCAGGAAGCGATGCTCGATGTGAGGACCAGATCCTCTCCAGGAGAATCAACGGCTCAAACAGCAACACGTAGGAGAACCCACAATGCCTCAACACCTCAAAGCACCAATGCCTCAACTTCTTCTCCATGTCTCTGTTTATGCTGGCAACTTTCCTCAGGTGGAACGTCTATGCTCAGTCCCTTGCAAAATCAATACACTTTTACTTTTAAACTAAAATTAGGCAAATTAAAGGATACAACTGATCACATATAGGGCCCAGTCCTCATCATTCCCATTTATGCTGAAGTTAAATGCTGAAAACTGACAATCTGGCTTGGAAACAATTTTTGTTATTGTGCACAAAACTTAGTAAGGCTCTAACCAAATATGCTATATACACAAAATCAAGATTCCTTCAAAGTTTCATCAGTGTAGATTTTAAGGATTTCAAGAAGACACGGGATGTTCTGCAACTTTGCTGTGCAGTTATTCTTGATATATCGGTTTTGCTCAGCAAATGTGAGAGTTTATTATGAAATAGTTATGTTATACCATCATAGGATTTTGCTAGAAACAGTTGGACAATGCCCATTTTTTCATTCAGTTGCAATGTTCAAATCTTACAAATTTCTGAGAGAATGTTGCATATTTAAAGTGGGGGGCACCATTTCAGCCTTAGGTAGTAAAGAGAAGCAGGAAAAGACCTAGAAAAGGATTTTTAAAAGCACATTCAGAATTTTACTTTCGGAAGATCTAGAATCCAGCTTTTAAAGAAGCAACCTATCTGATGTTTTGAGCTTTGCAGGCTGACATGATTTTGATTTTGAAACCTGTAAGAAAGGGCTTTGGGAGTGACAGCATGCATTCTTAGGGTCCATGAAGGTCGTAACAAGTACCCATTTCAAATTATACCACTGTCTACTGTTCCCAAAGCATCAGTGATTCCCTCCTGCCCATTTCATAAAATCTAAACTCCTTGCCAGTTCTTTGCCAAATCTATTCAGGACTATTCTGCTTCCCTGACAGATCCCTATGTTCTTTTCAAACAGAGAGAGTAACAACAGTAAACGTGCAGAGACAGGAAGTAAACGTGCAGAGACAGTGAATGTCAGGGTACCGCAAATGAGGGTGCCTGAAAATTGTGTCCATAAAAGCAAACTTCGGCCTCACGGTGGCTTTGAGATCTATTACACGCATCTTCCTGAGCTCCTTTTTTTGTGCCAAAGATGACTATCAGCACGTAGGCAAAAATGAATAATTCACATCTCCACCCTGTACCTGCTGAGGGATTCAGGGCTGGTAAACAATCATGGCAGAAGCAGTTCACTGCTTTGATACCTGTTCTGGCTGCAGCGATGGCAACAATGGGCATTTTTCCTGCTTTTCACACAGTTTGCCCACACTAAGTTAGAATTAAAAAGCTACAAACATATTAGAATGAGATCTCCGAAAAGCCTGGTCAGTGGTCTCACACTCAGCAGCTGGAGCAGCTAGTGCATACACACTGCAGTGTTAGTGAGGCGCAGAAACCTCCAGGTTCTTTGTTGTCCTGCCAAAGGTCGCCTTTCTTCTGGCCACCTTGGTGACAGGGAGTTCTTTTTCTTTCTCTCCTAGCAACAGCCGCATTCTTTCAACAGCGTTTGTCTCCTTCTCTGAGCAACAGCTCGGTCACAGGGGCAGGTGGAGGAGTGTCGAGAGCTCCAGCCTCCTGCCCTCAGTGAGGAAGCTGCCTTCCCACTAGGAAAATTCCTGCGGGAGGGCTGGGGGCCGCATTCCTTCCTCCGCGGATGGACAAACTCACAGTCAAATGATGGTGGCAGGGAAACAGAGCTGGGAGGAAGGACAGTGTGCTTCGAAGAGGAGCAAAGTGTGATGTGAGACAGAAATCAGGATGGGAAAGGTAAAAGAGAAAAAAACCCAAACCACACAGAAACCAGAGGAATCAGAAAAAAAGGAAGAAAAGAATTCTTTTTCATAGTGCAGGCCAGAGAGGGAAGAGAATGACCTGCTGTTTAAGTTGGATTTCCAGAAATCTAGGAATCTTAGAGAGACTTCATGCCTGTGGAACCTAGGAAGAGGACTCCGGGCTGGAGGTGGCAGCAGCAGCACAAAGAGGCTTTGCATCTCTCCTCTGCCATCTCTCCTCTTCCTTCACTCCAGGGAAGACAGGAAGCCCAAATTCCAAACAGTTCAACCTGAAGGCAGGAGACAGGAACACAAACTACAGCAAGAAAAAAACCAGACATCCTTTCTGATCTGTGGTAACAGCAATCACAAATTAAACGTGAAGGAGGAAGGGAAAAAGGAAGGAAACCCTCCTTCTGCATTCTCTTTAAAAACCTCCTGAGACAGGCAGAGAGGGAGGAACGGAGAAAAGGCTGCCAAAGGCACTCCTGGACTTTGGAACATTAAGACCTTTTGTTACTGCCTGAACATTGTTAGTAACCCTACTTAAGAGGCATCCACACCCTCTGAAACAAGGACACCCCTGCCACAACATCTTAACTGTGGGGAACAGCCAGCCAGGCTTCTATCAATTTGACCCCCAATCCCTGCAGCTTGTTAAAGTAAAGATTTGGGGATTGAGACTGTCCGGAGCTGGGGCTGAGGAAGCTACTGTCGGACAGTTCCCTGGAGTGATTCTCATGCTCGCATAGGTTTGAGAGGCTTAGCCATTCTGATCTGAAAATAATACAGCTCTTCTGCTTTCCCTAGGGCTACAACAGTAATGTGATGAGAAAGTAAAATGGCTTTTGACCTCAGGATTTTTAATCTGTTCACAAGCTGAGCTGAAATGACAGAGCCCTGAGATTTTTGCCGTTGGGCATGCGTGCCTCACTGTATCCTGCCAGTTCCCTGGTGATCCTTTCTGACCTTAAAAGGGTTTTGAAGCCCTTGACTTTGGGAAAGTTTAAATCAGTAAGGTTTTTTTACTTCAAAGCAGTTGGTGGGGGGGAGATTATTTCTGGCATGTGTCATAATGACAAGACAAGTGGGGTTCAGGATAGAGATGCTCCCTAGGTGGTCCTGTGAAACAGGCCACGTTTTGATCATTCTTTACCTAAGCTCTTTTATCGTCATGAAATATGGGCATGTCTCAGTGGGAGCTAACGCCAGCAAATAAACCTTTCTAACAATGCCAGTGAGATGTGATTCCAGAGTGCAGCAGGTCAAAAGTGTGTGCATGTGCATGCAAATATACGTGTGTGCTGTGTCTTTTATCAGAACAACATCCTGCCAGAGACACAGGGCCCAGGGTTGACCTCAGAACCACTGGCCACATCTGTTTTCATTGTGTCAGGCCCGGCTTTCCCAGCCCTCATCTTTGACCTTAGTCCCTTCCCCCTCCAGTCACCCTCTCCAGTGACTTGTGTGACACTTTCCCTGTTTCCTCCTAGTCCTCCAGGGTGAAAAGGTACCAGCTTGGAGATAATTACCTGTAAGCCAGTGATACAAATTTGACTCTGATTCCTTTTTAGCTGAGATGGATAAGCAACATAATCTGCTGAAGGAAAAGAGGTGTCTTGCACCTGACCTTGGCGGGAACTGGGGTGTGATTTCTGTTTGTCAGCAATGCCTGAGACATGATTGAGACCCATCTGGTATAAGGCACTGTGGAAGTGTGAGGCGGCTGTGAGCTCCCTCCATCACTACGCTTGAGAAACACCCCAGGAAGAGGAAGGAGGGAGAGAGCTAGTGTGCAAATGCTAGATGGACACCATGAACAGGCAGATCCTGTGGGAGGTCATGTGAAAGCAGCACACATGCTCCTGAACACACACACACACACACACACACACACACCCCAGGGCATTAGATACCCTCAGGCATTTTCCATCCCCCTATCCCAGATCCAACTTTACTAGGTTGTGTAGTGATTTTAGGCAGGGCTCGAACCCTCAAATAGCAGGGCCAGCATCTGCCATTCTATTATCACTTTGTTCTTGAAGATCTTCAAAGCTTTTGTCTTGGTGAGTTCTTCCTTGCACAGGATGCTTCTGATGGGCTCATCAGTCATGTTCAACTGGTGTCTTGACATTCAGCTCCATCTCCAAGCAGGGAGGAAGAATTATTAACTGCCAATCTGCTAATTACAAATCCCATCCGGGATGTGGGTTGGGAGAGGCATTTAAGGGAACCTCAAAAAGGGGGGTTAAGTCCATGAGTGGAAGAAGTAGGAGGAACCTAACATTGCTTAGTTGATCCTTCTCTTAGATGCTGGCTTGAGTCTATCCTTTCCAATGATAACAAAGGAATATTTGATATTTTTTAAAAATTTGAAATATGGCTTCCTTATGTTGTTCAGGCTGGCCTGAACTCACTATATAACCAGGTTAACCTTGAACTCTCCCTGCTTGGTGGTCTTTTAATAGGAGTGATACAGCCTTTTTTATGGATTTTACAGTTTTGCCTTAACTTAGTATTCTGCTCTTAAGAATTTATTGCGTCAAGCTAATTATAAACGCATAAAAGATTGATTCATTCTTTACTCTTTAATTCAACAGTTATTTATTGAGTACATATTACATGCCAAAGAAATAGTAAACAAAGTCCCCCATCTCACAGAGTTTATATTCTAACTAGGGAAGATAGATGATAAAAAGCATCATGTTAGCAAATTTCACAGGCAATTTTTTAGTCCATAGTTTACTGGTCCTCCGAGTCTTTTCCTTCTAGGAATACTTTCTTCAGTTAGTTTCTCAGGAACCACATTGTCTTAAGTTACTGCTTTTCTCTCTTAGCACCCTTTGTCGAATGATCTTCATTTCCCTGACTTTAAGTTAAACCGCTCCCCCAGATCTATATGCCAATGATATAAGTTTGTATTTTCAGTCCTCACTGCTCCTGTGAGTTCCAATCTTTTAAATCCCACTGCTTACCTTGCATCTCCACTTGGATGGCTAACAGGCCCCTAAAACGTAACATAATCATCAAAATCAAACTCTTGATTTTCTTCCCCAAGCTACTGTTTCATGAGACTTTCTCTTTCCATTTAATGCCATCTTTATTCTTCTTATTACTTAGTAAAAATCTTGGACTCATTCTTGACTTCTTTCTTTCATGGTCTATGTTTCATCCATCAGATTTAGCTTCAAAGAAGTCCATTACAGTATTGTTATAAAAATGAAAACTTGGAAATGATCTAACTGTTAGCAGTGGAAGAGTGGTTATGTTATGGTACAGGGAACTATTGAAAATGCTGTTGTAAACCTGGCTTGATGGCACAGGCCTGTAATCCTAGCATTCCTGAGAGGCTGAGGCAGTAGAATTACAAAATCAAAAATTCAAGGTTTGCCTGGTGAACTTAGTGAGATCTTGTCTTAAAATTTAAATAAATAATGCTGGAGATGTACCTCAGTGCAAAGACCTTAAGTTCAATCGCTAGTACTGCCAAAACACAAAAGTTGTAATCACTAATTATCAGGGAAAAGAAAATTAAAACCACTGGGAGGACTATTGGCAAAAAGACAAGAGATAACAAGCGTTGATAACAACTGGTAGGGCACAAAGGTGTGGGAACCCAAGTACATCATTAGTTGGAATGTAGAGTGGTACATTCATTCTGAAATAATAGGCCGGAGACTTCTAAAGAAATTAAAATAAAACTGCTATATAACCTGCAACTTTTCTTCTGGACATACACTCAACTATGTTCATTGCAGTATTTTTCACAATAGCCAACAAATGGAGATGTAAGTCCGTAAATCAATGGATAAAGAAAATGTGGCATATTTATAAAATGGAATGTTACCAGCCTTTAAAAGTGGGAGATCCTGCCATTTCCCACAGAACAGAGGAATCTGGAAGACATTATGCTAAGTGAAACAAGTCAGACACAGATAGAAAAATATTACATGATCTCACTTATAAAAGATCTCAAATGCACAGTGATACAGAATAAAACAGTGGTTATTTCTGGTGGAGAAAGAAAAAGAATGGGGAGATATGAGTCAAAAGATAAAAAATAGCAGGCATGTGGGATGGTCTACTGTTTAAAGCAAGGAGAAATTTAATAAAATTACATTGCATTAGATATTTTTATTAAATAAGTATGTAACTCCTTCCTTACCTGGGTTTTGATTTCTGCAGTTTCAGTTACCTGAAGTCAGATTCAACCCAAAAATATTAAATGGAAAATTCCAGAAATAAACAGTTCCTAAGCTTTAAATTCCATGCTGTTGTGGTAGTATGATGAAATCTTGTGCATTTTACTTTGTACAGTGTATCTGCATGGTATATGTTGCCTGCCCATTAACCACTCAGCAACTGTGTCAGTCATCATGGCGTCTCAGTGATCATAAATAGGGCTTGGTACTATCCACAGTTTTAAACATCCAGTAGGAGCCATAGAATATATTCCCTGTAGATGGGGTGGGACTATTTTAATTTTGATTAGTCTTGTCTCATGCCAAATAGGAACTATGTGAGATGATAGACATATTAATCTGCTTGGACTACCTATATCCCATAACATTGGACTACCTATATCCCATAACATCATGTTGTAAATTCTTAATATAAACAGTAAAATGATGTAGTCAATAGGTTATTGTTTAATGATTTTTATTATGGGTAATTCCAAACATGTTTAATAATAGCGAGCTGTGAATTCATTACTCGGCCATAACAATGATCAACTCACAGCCATTCTTGCTCCGTTTATAACCCTACTTCCCTCCCACCTCTTCACGGGATGATTTCCAGTGCTGAGGATTGAATCCAGTCTCAGTGTGCTAGGCAAGCACCGTACTACCGAGCTATATCACGGAACAGAAATAACCCCTTAACAGAGGTGAAGATCCTTTCTGTCAACCTCTGTCTTCTCCTTGGACGTTCCATCATGAAAAAATGGCCATATCAGTATCTATCATTGGAGCATGGCTTCTCAATCTGGGCTGGATCATTCTTTATTGTGGAAGTCTGTCCTTTGCATGGGAAGATGTGTAACTAGCATTCCTTATTTCTACCCATCAATGCCAGTAATATCTTTTGTTATTGCTGCAACAACCAAAAAATGTCCTCAGACATTGCCAAATATTCCGAGAGGCAGAACACCAATAGTATGCAAGTTGAGATGCACGATGTCTAGGAGGTAAGAGGACAATGTCCTATTTCATTCATTTCGCTGGCTGAAACCTCGAAGGTGCAATTTGTGATCTGATGAAAACTGCTATTGTGGTTTAGTGACCTGCATGTTTAATTAACCAACCTAATGACACAGCGGTTAATGATTATCTGCATTTTTTAGACATATCCAGAAATGGCCAAACTAAGTTCAACTCTATGAGACAAGCAAAGGTCATGAATGAAAAAAGATTGCTTGTCAGCTATGACAGTGATTGGTTAGATTTGCCTCTTCAGCTTACCAACACATCCACTTCATTATTTATCTCCCAGACACAGGATATATTGTGTGGAAGTTAAAAATGGAAGATTTCTTCTTAGAAAATGAATGATGCAACATATATACAAATAGGTCTTTTTGATTGGCAATAAACACACAGACATAGCTGCAAAAGATAGAGGAAAGGGCATTTAAATATTGCATTTAATTTGGAGTTTTTTTCTTAATGAAAAAATCTGGAAAAACTATGGATATGAGATAAGGGAAAATCTGAGGTCATCTTGCCCATTCTCCTGAGAACCACACTGTTCTGTATGCATGCCCTACTGCCACCCTGGCCTCCACCCCCAGGACAGAGTCTTATCAATGCCCCCATTTTAATCAGACAAGATATTCTTCGTGTTTCCTCTGCAGAATGAAAGTCAATAGAGGAGCAGAGGGTGTACATTAGTGCTACTATAGTCTTGGAAGGATTACTTAGTGACACTGTGTTGATTGCAAAATCTATATCAGAAGTTTAAAATGAGCAAAATCTACATCAGAAGTTACTGATTCAGGTTTATCATGCACTGCACGAACTGTCTTAAGTTGTATTACATAATTAAACAATAGAATGCATGTATGGAGTTTTGAGTCTTAATGGTTATTTTCTTGAAACTGTTGGGCACTCCTAATTTTAGAGAATACTGTGTAATATATTTATAAATCCCTATATACTTAGTTATGTTTTCCCTCCTCAAAAAATTCTTTTTACAACAGTATCTGGGATTTTCTTTAATGGTAGATAATTTTAATAGTAAAATTACTATCAACTGAATATCTTTTGTGGGCCAGGTATTATTTAGGTACTAATACAGAATAGTTACACAAGATTTGTAATTCATCGTGCAAGTGTTTCCCCTCAGGAAAACTGAAGCTCAGAAGAGTTGGGCACTTGTCTAAATTCTCAGATGGCTGAATGGCCGAGTCGGGACTCAAACTCGGGTCAGGAAAATTGTCACAGGATGTGAGACTGCCCCTTACAGTTTGTGTGAACAAAAATGTCCTTTTTCTGGATTCTTCAAAACGGGCACCATCGGCAATTTCTTGGGGGTGGGGGCTCAGGTGGGGAGGGTGTGCGTAAAAAATAAAATTAAAAAGTCAATCATGATGAAATGTTGAGGACCCTGAAGCCGTAATGTGCCAGGGAACAGACTAGATCGGGTGGAGTAGTTTTGTTAGGGACAGAGAAAGAGTATAAGCGCTTTGTTCAGTGACAAAGAATAAATTGGGTCTTTCTTAAGCAAGGAAAGGAGGATTTCAGAGAGGCCAGCTCTCCATGAAAAAGCCTCAAAATCCAAACAGGGGGCCGGGTGGGGCTCCTCATAGCCAGGCTAAGGGGAAAAGAGGACAGGTCAGCAAGGGCTTCCTCACCGAGAAGCATGAAAAACGCAAACAGAAGGCACCTGGCTATAGCTTTAAAGAACAAAAATAAACCCAAACCTAAGCCTGAAACGCAAACACACGGCTGAAATAATTGTACGCACAGCTGCAAAGGGAACGGACACTGCGCTTTGGGCCTTGGGCGTTCAGTGTGATTAATTAAGGTCAAGGTGAGGATGGAAATACCAGCTGGAGAGCATTTCACCCAGAGATAAATTCGTCCCTCTGTATCTCTCCGAGACAGCAGGGAGGTGTGCGTTTGGAGCTAAATTAATTTGATTTCCATCATGCCATGGTAACTTCTGTTCTCCCTCCCTGCTGTCGGATGCCTCCGCCGGCTTCTTCTCTTTCCTTCGCCCCCAACCCCCACATTCCATACCACGGAGAGGAAGCGCGATCGGCTTCCGGCAGAATTTGGCAGTGGAATAATTCTAATTGGATTATTCTGCACGGAGCGGCGTTCTCTCTCTCACTGCACCCCACTGCACCCCCCTGCACCCCACCCCACCCGTTTCTCGAGGAGGAGAAGTTGTAAACCTGAGCCCGAGTACCACTTATTTTTGCGTCGTGCTTCGTGGCCCAAACTGCTGGGAGGGCGGAGCCGGCGCCCCGGGGCAAAGCCGGCAGCAGCTCAGCTACCCGCGCCCCGCGTGGCCTGGGCCACCCTGACCCCAGGAGCCAAGTGACACCTCAGGCCTCTTCTCTTCACCCTCCGCCGGCCAGGGGGCGCCACCGAGGGAGCCCGGCCCGACCCAGCCCCGCCGCCCGCAGCCCGGGCCCGCGCGCCCCGCGCCCCTCGCCCCTCGCCCCTGCCGCGGCCGGGCGCGCTCCGCGGGGCGGGCTGAGGTGACGCCGGGCCGGGCCGGGCCTGGCGGCGGGGGCGGGTCCGGGCGCGCCCGGCAGCCGGGAGTCCGCACCGTGGGCCGCAGCGTGGCCCATGGCGAGGGAGACGCTGCCCCGCTGTCTGCTGGGCGCCGCGCTGCTGCTGCTGCTGGGCCTGCGCCTCTGCCTGGAGCTGCGGCGCGCGGGGACCACGGCCCCGGCCCCAGCCCGCAGCGCCCCGCCCGGCCCGGCCCCCCGGCCGCCCGCGCCGCCCCCGCCGCCCGCGCCCGGCCCCCCGCGAGGCGCCAGCAGGAGGCAGGTGAACTACGTGCGCCGCGGGCGCAGGACGCCGGAGCCCAGCTGCTGCGCCGCGCGGAAGGTCAGTGGCGAAGCGCGCCGGAGCCCCCGCCCGGCCCTCCCGCGGCTTCCCGAACCCTCGGCCCTCTGCAAGGCAGCGGCCTCGCCGGTCACGCCCTGCAGCGCCGAGGGGACGGAGGGCACCGAGCCGAGCTCTCTCCACCACGGTCAGCCCATATTGACCGAGCGAGCGCCCACTGTGGGGCAGGCCCCGGCCCCGGCTCTGGGCATCACCCAGTGGTGAGGGACTAAATCCTGTGCGTTTCAGAGCGGGCAGGCTTCGCGTGACAGGAAAGGAGTCACGGGGACCATCATGTGCTGTGCGTGGCCCAGTTTCCCCCGTGGAGGCTGCAGGAAACTGGGTAGGGTACTCGTGGTGAATGGCGTGCCCCCAGCCCTCTTGGTGGTGGAAGCCCGCCTGCCTGCGGGATTTCCCCAAAGACCCCGCACTCCAGGCTTGCCAAGGTGGCTGGCACAGGGTGAGAAGTCAGGTCCCCAGCATCCCTTAATAGGATAATCATCGAATCCCGTAAGGCAGGAGTGAAAACGTGGGTTTGTCTTGCAATCCTGGATAGGGTTGCCCTTCCTGCCTCATTAATTTTTGGTTTCACATCTCATGGAGCAGTTTAACCTCTGCTTGTCAAGCTTCTGGCTTCCCGCTCTCCATATTTTGAAACTCATCATTGACATGATTCTTGGGAGTTGAAAAGATAGGAGCTAGCCTATCCAGGCCCCAGGCCTCCATTGTATACCCGTCACTCCTGCTCACACCACCTCCTCCACCACCTCAGAAGCAGCTCTGCCCCCTGCCGGGTCGGTGACTCCTCTTTGCTTTGAGGCATCTACCAACCCCCGCCCCGCCCTTCTGCATCACAGCCGGCGCTTTCTCCTGGCCCAGCTGCTCGTTCTTCCTTAGTCTCAGTACCCTCCACATTTCTTCCGCTGCTTTCTTTCCTTTACTTCTTCTCCAGGTCTTGCGCGCCATCTATATTACCTACCTGGGTAAACTCCGTTCTTTTCTTAGTCACCAAAACCACATGTGAAGTCTTAATTAGCCCTTCGAAAAGAAAACAGCCACTTCTCCTGTGCACTCTCCACAGTACTGTGTTTGCGTTGTGCATAAAACACTCTCATCAGGCCCTGGATCCGTTCGGATGGGCTATGTGTGTAGAGGGCACAGGATAACTTCAAAGCCCCGTGTGAAAGGCACTCAACAGAAGCATCCCATGGTGTGACCAGGCCCGTAGTTTAAATCTGGGCCTTGCATTACTAATGGAAGAGTCAGAAAGGTGGGCTGAGGAGGAGACACTTGAGCAAGGACTTGACATTTCTCAAGAGTTTGGCATCTTTTGTTGTTCGGTGGGTGTCCTCAAATGTCCTCTCCTTGAACTTCTTTCAGATTCACTGTCAGCATCTAGTATTTCTGCTGTCATCTGTACAAGACTTACTCTTGAATCCTTATCTCCACTTGAGACAACAGAATCGATAGCTGGACCCTGTGCTACAAATGGCAAGGTTGGAAATGCTTGGTGTCAGGGCCCCTGGAGGCCAAGATCACGTCAACCCTTTAGGAGGCCCTTGTATGAGTCCAGGCTGCAGATGGGTGCCGGAGGCAGGCGTGAAAGTGCTAAGAAGTGGAGAGACTTGGTGTATTTCCAGACACAGGGTGGCCCACTCCGTTTCTGTTTGTTTTGCTGTTGGTGGATGGACAGATATGTTTCAGACATGTGAGGTTTTGAGATTTCATTTGACATTTGGGTGAAAATGTGAAACAGTCCATTAGACAAGTTAAGTCTGGTCTCAGAGGAAGTTGCCAGGCTGAAGTAGGGATCTGGAAATCATCAGAGTGTGTCGCCCAAACCATGAGACTATATAAAGTCAACTAGGGAGTGAGGACAAGGGACCCAAGTCTGAGCACTGGGACTTAGTTTAAAAAATAAATTAGGAAGAAAATAAAGAGGAGATATTGAGCATAGTTCATGCCACGTTGCAAGCATTCAATAATGGCAGCTTTAGTTTTCACCAATCTGTGCCAGCTCTTTAACCTCAGCCTTTATCCAAACGTAACTGGTTATAATCTATTTCCATTCCTTTGACTTATGCTGATGCCTTCACTGGCAAGACCGGCATCCTCCTTGCTTTATCCCCCTGTGCTTCCATCCTTGAAAAAGGTTCAGTGCCTGGAAACCTTGCCAGCCGTACGTCATCAGTCCTCCTTCCGGGTTGGTCTCTCCCCAGTTTGGGATGACAAGAGCTGTGAGTTCCTTCAGACTTGTTGAAACCTGATCATCCATTTCAGATCGAATATTTTGTCTCCAGCCATTCTCCATGGGAAGGATTGTATTTCCCACAGTGGCCCCTCATAAATGCTTACTCCAAAGAGTTAACAAAATAATAATAATCTTTCTGCTTTAGTCTACCACAGGTAACCTCAAATGTCTTTGGCTGGAGAAAAAAATAAGAAGTAAATGGGTTTATTGTTGTGATAAAATATATTAAGTTCTTAGCTTCCTAAGGAAAAAAAAATTCCCTGGATTTCCTTCTTCTATTTATTTATTTTTATATTTTCAGGATACAGAGTATGAGATATGATCAAAATATATAATGAATGTTTGACAGTAAGAGACACATTGACCTGAGTTCCTTCAGGATAGTTACTCTTGCTTTAAACACATCCCATCATTCTTGTCCTCTTTTCTTTTTTTTAATCCTCATTTGTTGTGAAACAGGGTCTTACTATACGGTCCAGATTGGCCTTGAACTCACTATATAGCCCTGGCTGGCTACAAACTCAGGGCAATCTCCAGTGCTGAGATTGCAAGTCTGCACCACCATGCCTGGCAGGAGTCTGTTTTGTCACTTTCTGAAGCAATTCTGGAAGTCGTCTTTCCTGAGGGTTCTTAAGAGTTGTGATTAAAAAAAAAAATTATATATATATTTATATATTTGTTAGAGTTTTTCAGTGCAATAAAGAAGCAGAATAAGGACATGGAGAGGAGCCTGTAACCGGAGAGATCTGGGTTTTCCTCTGCCTGGATATGGGGTATGGGGTATATGTAACCTTTGTCCAGGGGTGGTGCTTAGGGCGGGCATTGATCATGCTGCACTGGGAAAGGAAAGAGGAAGTTGTAATAGGGGAAGGAGGAAGTGAGGTCAGGATAAACATCCCCAATTTGGCCTTCCACCGCCTTCATGTCCTGTAATTTATTCTAGGGCAAAACTCTTTCAATAGTGAATTTGGTTGCTAGTGCCATTCAGAAGAAAAAGCAGACTGATGAAAATGTTACAGTGTATCTGCGTCCACCTTATTCACTGGACTTGGCGCTGGGTGACCTGTACCACTTCCCCAAAGGCAAACACCATGAAATGTAAGCGCCGTGAATGGATTCAGGACATCAAGGCAGCCTCAACAGTGCCACTAAACACGCTCACGGGAAAGGACTTCCAGAACTGCTTTAGAAAGTGGCAAGAATGACAAGCCAAAGTGTCTTTTACTGTAATACATTTAAAAGCATTTTAAGCATTCACCATGTTTACTAATCACACTTCATACATCTAACTTCCCTCAAGTTCCTAGACAGCAAGAATCTTGAATTTGTTTCAGTTCTCCCTTACTTCACAGTTGCATTAAAATATTCCTCCAAACTGGAAAAACCAGCTATCTAATTTGTCTTTCTACTTCTGGGAACAGAGCTCAAGATCTGATATCTCTCTGGGGACAAATCTTGTTTCTTTTGAGCCTCACTTCAAAATAGGGCATGATATAAGCTGACTGTACCATTAAGAATTGAAATAAAATTTACAAATTTCTTGTTGAATTTCTTGCATCTCACTTGATTTTGTTTAAGAATGCTGATCAGTAGTGTTATGGGGTTCTTGGTTACTTTGCCCCCAGCACCTACCAGATTGTACAGGAGAGCAAATTCCATTCTATTTTGAGGATGACTTTCAGGTAGATGAAAACTGCGTGAAATAATTGGAGTGCTGAGTATTTCTTATCACTGTACATTTTTAGAGGTGTTGAGGCACAAGAATTCTACAATTATATTACCACTTTAATCATAGCTCATGCTGCTCTTAAAGAAAATCTGTTATTTAAAAAAAAGGGAAGTGAAGTTAGTTCTCATATAATTCTTTTCCTTCATCCGCTTCTTTCACAAAGCCACATAGGTACTAGGTCTAAATACAAAGTCCTCTTGCAGCCGGGAATTCTTACCTTAGAGCGAGCACTGTGATGTGAGGATGAATGATAGATGGTAGGGGTCGGGGATTTAGCTCAGTGGCATAAGCGCCTGCCTGGCAAGCGTAAGGTCATGGGTTTGATCCCAGGTACCGCAAAAAAAAAAGATAGATGGTAGATAAACACTGCCCCCCTTTATTATTATTATTATTATTATTATTATTATTATTATTATTATGATCACCCTAGGACCTCTCTATGTTCCTGACTCTGGAAGCATTCTGTCAGAGTTCTTCACATTTTGCAGGGTACATGTGGAATTAAAATATCACTGGATCTTTTGCTTTCCCTTCTATTTTCTCTCTATATGTGCTTCCATTTGTTTATTCTTCCCCCTTAAACAGATACTGTGATTCCCATGGGCAAAATTCCTTTTTGGGAAGGGATTTGTAGAGGACTAGACATGGTCTCCATGATTTATGCTTTTTTGTGCAGCTCTTGGATTGCATGCTGTTTCTTTTATAGGTTGGCAATCCACCTAAAAGGCAGCAGCTTTAAAAATATAGGGTTTATTTGCACAGGAGAAACACTTCCTCAGGGCCTGGCTTCTCTCATATCAGAGATGTGTGACTTGACATTTAATATGCTGGCTAGGAAAGTGACTTCTGACTCACTGAGACACACACAGACCCCAGCGAGGTGCTGGCTTGACTTGTTAGTCACAGATCCTTTGGAACAATGTGTGGGGTGGGGAAGGCTGTTTCCTCTTCTTTTCAAAAACCATATGGCAAAACTTGGTCTTTCTCACTTCTTGTCATCCTGCTTGTAGTTTTCTAATTCTGTGCTTGTCAGCATGAAGGAGGAGGGAAAGTTGCATAGAACCATGATATCCGACTGCCTCGAATCCTTATTCCTTATTCGATTTTTGCAGATAGGTTTGAATTCCCTATGAAATGTGGCCCAGCAGCAGTCTGCAGCCCCTTAGGGTTTTGGATATGTACCTTCACTTCCATCCTTCAGAGAGCCTCATGATCCAGCCTCTCACACTGTCCTAAGGAGGCAGAGCATTTTCATTTCAAACAAAGTCGTTGAAGGCAATTGAATGAGCACCAGCAATACGTGGGTGTGAGATAGCAGTTGCTTAGTTTCATAAAGAAAAAAAAAAAGCAGGTTTTTCTTACAACTTTGATTGCTTTGGATGTGGAATAGGGCTCTGTACTCTTCTCAGCCCTGCAGTTGGTCCCTCAGAGGAACTGCTAATGGATCCTCTATTGTTTCTCAACAATTCATGCTGGAGATTTTGTTTCTGTGTGTGATTTGTCCAGTTCCCTTCTCTAAGGAAAAGAATAACTTGTCAGTTTTCATGAGTAGAATCAGATTCCCTTTTTGATGGGGAATGAAGGGCTTCCTAGTTAAACCAGAGATGACCAAGGGTGGTGGGCATTTGATTTTCCTTATCATGCAAGGGTGCCTTTGGGGTCCTAAGTCCTCTTCGTGTTTATAAGGAGGTAAAAGGTGAGCTCTTTTTTCTGTGACTCATAGAAAGTAATAGAAGGCACTTCATTACCTGGAGACATAAGCAGGACTCTACCAGCATTGATGTTTCTTTTAAAAACAGCTCTTAGGGCTTCTAGATATCTCTTGTTGGTTCCAGTAAAGTGTTGTGGAGTTTTCTGCTAAAAGAGGATGGGGAAAATTTGCCA
This sequence comes from Hydrochoerus hydrochaeris, assembly GCA_004027455.1. Lineage (NCBI taxonomy): Eukaryota > Metazoa > Chordata > Mammalia > Rodentia > Hydrochaeridae > Hydrochoerus > Hydrochoerus hydrochaeris. Next base: position 15,351 of record PVLA01012517.1, on the reverse strand, counting down.
TCTAAGAAGCGTTTTTGTCCTACTCACACGACTGAAAGAAAATTATATTTTAGGAGCCTTACAATCTGTGGCCATATAATTTTAATAGCAAGCTGCCTTGCTAGTCAGTGGCTTAGTTGGTAAATCTGACCTATGAACTTTGATCCACTTAGTGATACATATATATGTAAATTATTTTCTTAACAGAGGGGATCAAACCTAGGGCCTTGTGCATGCTGGGCAAGGACTAGAAACTTTATTTCGGACACACTTTTGAGCATCTTTTCTGTGTTTGAGGAATTCTCTACCTGTCTAAGAAGAAAAAACCAATAAAAAAAGTATTTTTTTCCACTTTTCCTTGCACCTAGAGTACCTTCGTTGAGCTACGCCTGCATGAGAGTTAGGGTTGTACTTTTCAGGTAGTATGAAGAGTACGGAGAGGCTTAGTGACCAGAGCTGGAGCTGTGTGTGGCATCTATACCCAGTGATGTGACAGTGAGTCCCTACTGTTGAGTCTGGAAGTGGTGTTTTTACCCTTGAGAGTCTGTACGCTAATAAATCTTTAATCAATTCCCTTTCTGCTTAACTAGCTGGAAGGGTTTCTCTTGTTTATAGCTAAGAACCTCGACTCACCAATAAATTAAAACTGGCATTTCAGAAGGTTACAACGGTAACTTTCCCTTTTCAATTTTGCTTAGATCTATTTAATTCAGATTTTGGAACATGATGATTGGCACCAAGTGAACTATGGGCTGAGGGACCTTTCCCTGACAAGATAATAACATTTAACTTCAGATACTAAATTGCAGAAATCTGCTAATTTATCTCTAGAGACACCAAACCATTTTTCTTGGTACCATAGGCCTGGGGGATAATACAGGAAGGGGACAGTTTTTGCTGTGGTCACAAACAATGGTCCAATCTCTGGACTCATACTATCGGGCTTATTTCGTACTGCAGCATGTACTTACTGCAGATTGGATCGGTGTGGTGCTGCTCTGTGGCCATCTATCTCCTTCTGGACCCTGGCTGGCAGAAGGGCCACCATGTGGAAACCTGTCAGTCACCTTGGCAGAAGGGTGAATGTTCTGATGGATCTTACGCTTTTTTTTTTTTAGTTTTTAATATTAGTACATTTGCAGTCATAATGTTTACATTCCTAGTGGGGAGTTGGTACATGTGCATAACATATTGCAGTCTTTTCTTCATCTCCTTCCTATCCCCTCCCTTCACCCTCTCTCCATCCTTTTTGCAAAATATCTATCTCTCTGTTTTCTATTATCTTTCTTTTATTGTGGTGTTATTTATTTACAGTTTGGGTTTCTCATTTTAGAGAAACCATATGGTATTTTAGTTTGTGTGTCTTTTTTATTCATTTAGTCTCAAGGAGCTTTATTTTCCTACAAGTGACTCAAGTTTATCCTTCTTGATGGGAGAGTTGTACTCCGCTGTGAGTAGATACTACACTTTCTCCATTTATCTGTTGATAGATACAGAGATTGCTTCCAAGATTTAGCTATTTGAATTGTGCTTCCATAAGCATGAGTATACATGTATCACTGTAATATGACATCATTACAAGTCTTGTCCTGGAAGCAATACCACCTTTCTTCACAATGCAGTGGCCAAAGCCAATTGCTCAGTCCCATCCAAGGCCACAGGTGCCATCTTGCTGCATGCAGCTACACTTCCAGCCACCACAGTATGGTGACCTTGCAGTTATCCGTAATAAACAGAGATCCTCTTGATCGTATTTTATGTTCACACTGTGAAGACCTCGCTAGATCTGCACATTTGACAATATTGAATAAAGTATGGTTGGCCCTTCTGAGATCTAAAATAAAGCAGATGTCTGAATTTATCAGCAAACTAAAATGTAGCCAGAATTGATTTACATCTTATTAACAGTGTTGTAGAGCCTCTTGGATTGTGAAGACGATGATTGTTGTTGGCATTGTTTTAGATTTTTTGTGCAGGTCAGTGATGGGAGGATGGGTTCTGCCAGTCTTTTCTGAGGTTGAGGTGAAGCAAGTTATTTAAATAAATAAAATCATGAGTGTAAATGAGCTGAAGACCTCTGATGAGAGGAACCAGACTTCTTATCTAAATCCATCTTCATGGTGATCATGTACTCATTTTTACTTGGAATTACCTAAAGGACTTCCAAATGTATTTTCAGATCCTTGCCACAAATTGGAGGCAATATACATAACACGTCTCCTTTTTTCTTATGCACAATATGACAGCAAGCAATTTTTAGTTTATTTTTCATAAATAAACTTGGAATGGAACCCAACAAATCACCTTAAGAATCCCTTAGTTAGCACAATACAGGCTCACAGAGCTCAAAGTGGTTAGGCTGTAAGAGGCCTTGTCTGGCAGCAGTTTGGGGACTAGAATATGGGAGAAGTGAGTAAATAGGATCCTTAGATATCTGTTTAGATTACATGGATTTAAAATGTGGAAACATTTTGGTCTGATACAACCCCACTTGTGAGGCTTCTTTTTTTTTTTGGTGCTGGAATCGAACTCATGCATGTGTGAGGCAAGTGCTGTACCACTCAGCTACATCCCAAGATCCTATTGTTATACTTGAGTTCACAAGTTCAGCTTCTGAGCCAGCTCTGGTGGTTCATGCCTATAAGTTACAAATTTGACAGTGGTGACCCAGTGAGGTGAAGGCAGTGGCAGGGGATGGATCCTCATTGCGCTCTGATGCGGGCTGGTGGTTAGAGGTGGAGCAGGCGGCCTGAGGCAGCCCAGGGAAAGACTCAGGTGCCGGGACTCAAGTGCCAAAGCTGGACACTTAAAATTGTTTGGAGTCAACACTTTGATTCCAGCCATGGATTTGTCAGTATCTACTCCTACTGTGGCAGTTCAGACCCCAAATGCTTCAGATCATCACACAGCATCACCACCTTCATGATGCCCAATGCATGAAAAGACAAGTCAAGGCTGTCCAGGAAGTAAGAGACCATGTAGTCCAACTAGTGACAGCAAAACTTACTGTGTGCCTACCCACCAGGATCGAGCGTATGAAGCTGTGGAGGGCTCCGTTACTGGTGTCACGCCAATAAGGAGAACCTGGATCCTTCAAATCTGATGCCACCGCCTAATCAAATACCAGCGCCCAGATCAGCTGTTTGCTTGTCTATGGTCAGACAAGAATCTTCCATTCCAAGAGCAGCCTCTGAGAAAAAGTGGGTTTATCCTTCGGAGCAGATGTTCTGGAATGCAGTGTTACCGAAAGGGTGGAAATGGAGGGCTGAGGATGTTAGAAAGATATGTATAATACCATTAAGATTCACAATCAGAATAGCAAGCAGGCCTGGAAGGAGATTTTGAAGTGGGAAGCCCTTCGTGCTGCGGAGTGTCCTTGTGGTCCATCACTGATCCAATTTGGAGGGAAAGCAAAACAGTATTCACCAAGGGTGAGAATTCCTACCTGGATGGGGTACAAGTTGCCTTTCAAGACTGGATCATCAACCGCTGCAGGACAGAAGTTAGATAGGTGAACCATTACTAAGATGGCGGGGAAGTGAAGAGGGACCGCCAATTCACCATCCTGGGTGTGTGTCCCGCCTTGGATTCGCTTTTGGCTGCATGGGACAGAATGAAGTTTGCCTGGTGGTGCTGGACTTCGTAACCACTTGTTTGTGATAGAAAAACATAAATTATTTTTTTCCTGAGGGGTACATTAAACTATTTCCCTAAACTGAGTCCCATTCATGATTTAAGAAGAACTTCAAGTGGGCAGACACACTTCATCGTTTACTTAGCGAGGAACACCCCCTCTGTTGACCTTTGATAAACTTGCAGTTTATAGCACACCATTTTAAGCTTTCATTTAAGTGGGAAGCAGTTCTTTGGCTTTTCCTTTAATTTCACTATTGCCTGCACAGTTCATCTAAAAAAGTCTTAACTTCTGTAAAAGAACTTTGGAAAAGTGTTCATAGTTGTCTTGTTTTTTCAGAAATGAGATGTAAAACCCAAAAATCAGTGCAATGTTTGTGAACTTTTTCCTGGTCAAATATTTTAACTGAAACTTAGAAATAAGACATAGTTATGCTTTTTAAAAAGTGACCAGCATTTCTAAAGCCCCTACAGTGTAGTAGTAACCCTGAACAAAATGCACAGGTATACACTGGAAATGTATTCAGCAAGAATAAGCACGTCTTAGCTCTTCAAATTCTCATCCAGATGAGTTTTTTACACTGGACCTTGTTACAGAAATTTAACTCACAATGAAGCAGTAGTGCATATATTTTGGAACACATATTTTAACTTTAAATTTTTCCTTTTTATTCCTATAATTCTAATATGTAAGTCTGCTCCCCCAAAATAGGCATCCTCACTGTCCCTGGTGTTTGACGTCATCCCAAGTTTGAGTTCCATTCCTTCCCAGCCTGAGAACTTTCCTTACAGTCAGCCGAATCCAAACCCCGGGAGCCTGGCTGAAGTCACAGTGCTGGGGCTGATCCCTCTGCAAACCATGAGTGTATTTGGCTGTGGGTTAAAGTTCACAAGAAGAGTATGTAGAGTATTTGCATCAATTCAGTATCTGGAATTTGTTTTTGTTTTATGGAAGGCCTAAATTTGCTGCTGGAATTCTTTGTTTCAGTAACCCATGGACTGGTTATTCTAATTATAGCAGCATGTTATCATCAATGACTGTTTTTTTTTTTTTTCATTGTTGGTAATATTAAATCTTTCATTTTTCCTGAATACTGTAGTGTTAAATTAGTGGATAGAATTGACAGTCTGAATGATTAACTTGGTGTGGATTTCTCTGTTGTGTCAGTTCTGTGTGGGATTTCAGAAATCCAATAATTTTAAATTTTATGTGTCAAATAGTTACATACTTTTAAATAAAGCTGATAGTTAGCAGTTTTGAAAAAAAAATTTTTTTTTAAGTTTGAGCCCAGTCTGGATGACTAAGACTCTATTTTTAAAAATTAAATAAATTAGTAAAAAGGTCTAGGGATGTAGCTCAGTGTAAAGGCCCTGGTTCAACCACTAGTACATAGACAAACAATCAAACAGAGAAGTTTAAATTTTGCTATCTGCTTATTTAATGTGAACAAGTATCATGCCATCTCTGAACTTCAATTTCTCATTCTTGGGAAGAGACAGGTATGGTGGCACATTCCTGTAATCCCAGCACTCAGGAGGCTGAGGTAGGAGACTCATTACAAGTTCAAGATCAGCCTGGGCTACAAAGTGAGCCCAAGGCCAGTCTGAACTGCATAGTGAGACCCTGTCTCAAAAAGACAAGGTAAGAAAAAGGGGGAGTACATAACCCCCAAGGTTGTGAAGATTAAATAAGAGTGTGGAGGTGAAAAGATCTACCAGGGCCTGGCACACAGAAATAGTTCAGTGAATGAAGATCATTTCTGTTTAACCTTGAGTGGGCCACAAAAATGTTGGTCTGCGAGTGTTAGAAAGTTATAGGTGCATGTGTGTGTGGTGTATATATAAAGTCTGGATTCATTGTGATTTTAATATTTCTAATTTCTGAAGCCTAAAGCATATGTAATATGTTCCAAGATCAGAAGACAGGGAGTGTATTTTTAAAACTCTGAAATAAAGGCTAGCAGTAACTAGTACATTTTTGTTAGTGTTTGTGTTAATCTTATAATTTAAATGGGATAGGTAGAGACCATTGTACTAGGGGAGTTGCATGTATTCTTTCATTTAACTTTCAGAACAATGCTGTGAGGTAGGAATTGCCCTCATTTTGCAGGAAGCCAAAGCTTGATGAGTTTACATGAGACATTAATGAGTTTACATAAGACATAACCAGAAGAGATGAAACAAAGCCTTAAATTCAGGATTCAGGCCTTTGTCAATTGCACACTCTCAGCAGTCAGCCTGTACCTTTTTTGTATGGGCCAAGAGGTAGGAATAATTTTTACAGATGGAACATTCGCCGTCTGGTGTTAGAACTATTAACTTTGAATCCCCATGAAACCAAATGCTGTCAAAAATGAACCCTATTATTCTCATTAGTAGATTCATATTACCAAAAATTGTGTAGAATTATTATACTTTGAAACTCATCACTTAAAATATTCTGAAAATTTGCCCTCTCTTCTGTTCTGTAAGAATCTGCTTAATATCTTTAATTTTATTTTTTAGCTCACAGAGTCCGAAGTGTTTACTATCTGGCTCTGCAGAAGGTGTTTTCCAGCCCCTGCTGTGGGAGGGTTCTCAGGGCCCACCTAACTGACTGTATGGTGTAGCTGCAAAAACAACTCCAGTGGCCTCAGTCAAGTCCAGGGGACTCTTGTGCCAGTGTCTTCTCATCTGCAGCATTTGAAGACTGGTCCTCGACTTCCAACAGGTGCTGCGAAAATGTTGTGGTATACTGCTTCTGTGTGATGCAAAAGCCACCAAGAAGTCTTGAGGGTCTTTGTGATGTGACCATTTCATATAGTGCACACTGCTATCATTATCTAATACCCACATTTTCTTTTCCTTCCTTCCTTTTTTTTGGTGGGGGGAGGGTAGGTTTATTCACATTGCTGTGCTATTCACCTTTACTAACAGAACTGCTGGGTTAGAGGGCAGATTCTATTATAAAAGTCGGGTGACCCCAACTTTTCCAGCATTTGGAATGACCTTTTCTCTTAATACTCCAGTCAAAATGCCTTGAACCTTATGCTCTAAGTTCATTCCTTTCCTGGTGTCAAATATTTTGAGAATGTCCACCTTACCTTTTCCGCTCCTTTCTCTCTGAGTCTTGCTGCAAGTTAAGTGGTTTACCTGGGGCCTGCAGTGACTCTTTTCTCTGTTCTCCATGGCAAGACCATGACAGACCTTACTGCAGTGTCAGGGAAATACAGGGACACACCTCTGTGGTTCAACCCAAATATCAACCTAGAGGATTTCCCCTAGAGGGTTCTTGGCCATTGGGTTTCTTCTTGTCTGTCCTGCCTCCATGGACTCCTGCTTTCTCTTATGTACGTATCAGTCCATTTCTTCCGAGCCTTCAAACCCCCACTCCCACCCACTCTCTTGAACTTCCAGCAAACAAATTCCAATTGAGTGCCATTTTTTTCACTAGAGCAATTTAGCTTCTTCTGTCTTCCCTCTCCTCCCAGGTGTGGTCTGCCAGAAGGCAGAATTGGCTGCAGTCAGAGTTTGATCATGTCTCTCCCATCCTCTTTACTATCAGCACGCAGATATGATCAGCAGTGCTGTGACACAGCGTGCACTCTTTTCGAGTTGACTGCTATTAAGAAGATGGTACCAGGGGCCAGGGATTTAGCTCAGTGGGGTAACCACCTGCTTGGTAAGTGCAAGGTTGTGAGTTCGATCCCTGGTACCAAAAAACAAAAACCAGTTATCCTCAGTTGTCATCTGGATTTCTGATGATAGGTGAAGAAGACGGTACCAGCTTAGGTCCAGTACTTGTCCTGTGTTCCTACCTATAACCACTTCTCTGTATGGCATAGAGAAATATATTAGCAGTATTTTGGGAGCAGAAATATATTGCCTTAGACAGACCCCCTTTTTCCTTTTATACACATCTTCATTTTATTGTGTGACTTTTGGGGTCTCTAATGAGCTATGTATCTTTCTGCCTGCCATGGGAGTTAGTTCACAAAGATTGTGCTAAAAAGATGAGCAGCATTCAGAAGTACCTAGAAATGACCCAACAATTCCACTATTGATCTATATGCAAGAGAATTAAAAACATACATTTATGTAAAATGTATACATGAATGTTTTCGGCAATGGTATTTATACTATCCAGAAGCTGAAAACAATTCGAATGTCTATCCGCTGGAAGAATCGATATATAAAATGTACCCTATCCATACCATGGACTCTCACTCAGCCACAAAAAGGAATGAATTACTGGTATATGGTAACCTAGAGAATATTATGCCAAATGGAAGAAAACACTCATAAAAGGCCATGTACTGCATTTACTCCATTTTAACAAAATGTCTGGAATAGGCAAATCTACATAAATAACAGACTAGTGATTCTTACAGGCTAAGGGTAGAGAGAATAAGGAGTGACTGCTCCTAAGTAGAGGGTTTCTTTTAGATATGATGAAAACATACTAGAATTAGATTAGGCGATGCTGGTTTCTCTCTCTCTCTCTCTCTCTCTCTCTCTCTCTCTCTCATATATATATATACATGCATTTGCTTGGTTGGTTACCTAGCACCTGCTAAGTTTTTACACTAGCATTTTTTAAATCCTAGTTTAAAAAAGCTAAGGAAGCATTGCAGAATTTAAATGCCTCTCAGGGGTCCAGTGTCCTGTGATCTTACGGGGTGGTCTCCCAACAGCTCCCCAGGCCTGGAAAATGCATTCAGATTCAGACACACAGCCCTGGAAAATGCATTCAGATTCAGACACACAGCCCTGGAAAATGCATTCAGATTCAGACACATAGCCCCCAGCATTAGGAAACAGGGAGCTTGCTGTTTGCAGATGAGGGAGAACGGTAAGCTGCCGGGGCTGTGAGCTTGCTGGCCTCCCAGGGCATTCGTTTTTGTTTCTGCCCCACCCCCACCCCCCAAAGCACTGACACAAAGCACTGAAGTTGTTTTTTGTGTTTTGTTTTGTTTTGTTTTGTTTTGTTTTGTTTTGAAAAGATGCCGACAAATACCTGTCAGTCTGGTCCCTTTCTTATTCTGGTTAAGACTTCAGCTACCTCGCTCTTCTTTCTCAGCTGTATTCTCATCTGATTGACCACTGTTACCACATTTGCAGTGACAAGCCAGGGATCCTGCAGGGCATTTGTGTTAAAGGAACAGCACTTATACCAAAACAGGGCCTTGCTCTTGGGACCGCTCTTCCTAGCTTACAAAGTCTTGCTCTGAGCTGTTACCCCAAATGGTTCTCTTGGTAGCCTTGTGAGCGAGATGGACATTATTTTCATTCTGCCAAGAGGGAATCTGGTTACACTATTGGTGAGGATAAATTGAAGTTATAACCCAGATCAGCTAAGGTCAGACTTACTGTTGCTTCTACTCTAACTACCTCTAGGCTGAATCTAGATTGTAGAAAAACATGCTCATTACTAGAGATTTGATGTTAAGGCTTCTTAGGTATTTTCCAAATCAATATCTTTTACAGTTTAGTTTTAGCTATTTTTGTTAGATTGGAATTTCAAGTATGTCTTATATTGCTTGAAAACAAATTTGAATTGATTATGTAATTAGGATAAGGAATGTTCTTTTGAATAGTGAATATTCATTTTGCATAGAAATAGTAAAAAAAAAACCCAGCTTATTTACCTAATGTGCACCTAGAAGAACCTCAATCAAGAGCGAATAGCTACATCAATTTGAAACTGCAGTGCTTGGATTTATTTAGGTCCCTGGGTACTGAGAGTTGTTTTGGAAAATCTGAATGCCTGGGCCTTATTCCTGCACAAGGAATGTTCTTATTTATAAAAATCCAACCACCAGGACAGATTGGAGCCTGCTGAAACATACGGCATCAAATCCTTCCTTGCTAGAATGATATTCTGAGACAAAAAGCAGCAAAAAATGTACTGTCTATATGTATAATTGTTATCTTAAAAATACAGACTAACCAGGATGCTGAAAACTGAAGTCAAGATATGTGTATTTGGTGAAATCTTAACCTAATCGGAAAAACAAAAAATGCCCTTAAACTTTTCTTTTCTAATGTTTTAATAATGGGACCACATAGAAACATGAGCAGCAGAGCAAGGGAAAGTGGAAATTCAATGTTCTGTCTTCTATCCAAGGAATTCTTAGGTTATAGTTATTTTGAACCAAAACTTTTAAAGTTAAAAATAGAAGTGAAGAAACAGGAACAGATTGAAGTCTAAAAGAAGAAAATGTAGAGAGAGAGAAATGTAACAGGGAGGCTCTGTGCAGGGAATACTTATGTTCCTTTCTTCTCAATTTCCTCAGCACTGAGCAGCTGACCAGGCACTTAAGACTTGAACTGAGTTCACAGCAGTGGGTCTTTATATTTTTTGAGTTACCAAAATGTGATGAAGACAATTTGATGGAAGCTAAGGAAGCATTGCACAATTCTGAGCATCTGCACGTACATATGTATTCACTGACAGTTGATTTTAGTGGGCTCATGCCCTCATGAAGCCCTAAACTCGTACTGTGAGAGCAGATCAGAATCACTCATAGGAATTCAGAATACAGATGCCTCATCCAGTCCAGGGAGGTGAGCACTGGGTCAAGACAAAAACCATTATGGTTGGGATGGCTGATTGCTAAAGTTGAGGTAAATGGTTCAATCACTAGTATTGACCCTTCACCAAGAGCTGCCTCAGTATGATGAGCTTCTCTCTTCTGGAATGTCCTCACCTTGACCTGGGCTAAGCTGAGCCCCCAGGGAAGTGGACCCTGGTGTCATATGCAGCAGAATATGGGGAGCCTCACCCCATTCTTCAGGTCTAGCCTGGCTGCCAAAAGCTTCACATGGTCAGATCTGCTTGCTTTGGTCTCCTTCAGCTACAGGTGAAAGAAGAGCCATGGTTTATTTTTTAAATGCTAGTTGATGGCTCTTCTCTGTCATGAGTTTTTGTACCATTTATTCATTTATTTGTAAATAAGTGATTCCTCTGTGCTTTAAAACTGATCAGTGTTAAATAAATTTCTGAACCCAAAAGTTCTTGAGAAAATACAGTAAGGCTGAAAGAAATTATGACTCATTTCTCTCATTGTGTCCATGTACAGATTCATAATTGTGGTCCTCTAGCTATGCATGAGATTAGCTCTAATTCTTTCTAAATTTATTGGTGACATCTTTCTAAATTTTTGTCTGACTGTGCACCTGTGTAATCTTTACAGCTGTTTAGTTAGCAAGTTGAGTAGAAGCCTCATATCCAAAGTTATTGTTTGCAATAAGCGGGTCAGTTATATAAAAGGTGGTTAAAGCAGTGAATCACAAAAACATGGGCATGAACAGTCTATTTTAACTGAAAACATGTGCATATGTGTTCATTCGCCAATCTTTTTATGTGTGTATGGTTGGTGTTTTATTCTTTCTTGCAAAAACCCATCTAAATTATATCACTCACCCTTGCCAGTTTTGGTTTCTACCAAATGAAGCAAGAACATCACTCTTCTGAAGCAATCTGAGTGTAGAATTCTCAAAATTATGGTGACTTGTTATTTTCTTTTTATAGTTATTTCATCCATACCTAATACAATAGTGCTTTAAAATACCATGAAGCCCTTATTGACTTATTTTTTATGGAAAAGAGAACGTGTTTCCTTTCATGCATATATTTCATGGCTTCACCTAAGCTTCAATTAAGTTGTGTCATTTCAATAACTGGTACCACTGATATAAATCGTTTTGGCAACAAATCAAATGGCTCCTGGTAAAAATAAACTAAACTACTATCAGCAGGAGTGCACAGGGAGAGAAATTCTGAGTGCTATTTCATTTAAGTTTATTTTGTAGAGACAGATTAAGAGTTCTACTATAATTCCTACTTACGTTAAAAATAATAAATATTATACACCATGTTTTAAAATATGTTGGAGCTACTTTACTTTTCCTGTAAATTCCTACCAAGAGAACTACACTTATAGAACTTCAGAAGAATCTGCACAGCAATTCTGCATGAGATGGATAATAAAACCTGGACCACAGCAGAGCCAAGCTAATGCTGACCTCTGTGATGCCCGTCTCTGTGTGTATCTACCCCACTAGAGCATAGTTTGAGCTTTACCTGAATAACTGCTTTCTAAAAAAATTAACAAATAAAATTTATAGCAACAAATAGTTATAGTTCAAGGTTACATGCCAACAGTCTTTGGAATTATGAAAATTAACTTTCCATATTATAGGAAAGCTCTGTTCTCTTCTTAACTAGACTTGAAAAAACTTAACGATATGGTTTCAAGGTATAGAATATGCACAGAATTAGTTTAAAGTTTCTAATTACTGGCATATATATAAAAATAATTACTGATATATAAATATTTAACTTTTAAAAATCTCTTGGAACAAGTGCTAATTTTTAATGAAGTGTTTTAAATTATCAAAAGTGCTTTCTTGCAGCTTCAAGGTCTGCTAAACCGCTTGTAATTCTGATTTTTATTTTAGTTTGAACAAAGCTAAATCAAAGACATTTAGCACCTATAATAATTTATTTCCAACTAAATAAAGAATATATTTAGCTAGATTAAAGTATTACTGTAAAGTCCCATCAGTGACTTACCCTACATTTTTCCAAAGTAATTAAAAAATTGTCCTTAACTTCACAAGATAGAGCATTGTATTTTCTTCCCTGACATTTAAACCAATGTAAAAATGTCCCTCGGAACCAGTCCCATGGGAGTTTGTGAAAGAGGGACAGCATGTGGTATCTTTATAAGACTTGTAATCTGGTTAGGTTGATGCTCTTGGATCAGGTCACACTAAACATCTGACTAAGTGTAAAATGAGAGGTAAAAGCAGTAATTGCTGGAGTACCTGCTTTGGGAAGTCCGTTTTATAGAGGGTATAGGCTTGAGAGGTTAGGACATTTCAGGACAGTATGTGGCATTACACGACCTACAAGACTAAATAGAGTTTGGACTGATTAGTGACTAAGGAAGAGAATTTTAAGAGGGAAAAGACTTGACACAGTAGGCTAAAGGTCAGATGCACTTAGAAAATAGACCAGACGAGAAGATTTGTATCATAACCAGCATTTCCTTCTGGTCTTTATCGCTGAGTCTTCTGCTGACCTTGAATTGGATCACCAGGGATCCTCCCTCATTGGGTTGTCATGTGAGAGTCCAATGAGGTCATGCATGTAGTATCTGGCACAATTAAGGGCTGTTTGTTTAAAGCTGGGAGGAAGACTTTACCTTGATGGAAGGCAGGCCTTATAATGGCAGATCTTCTAGGGGGCTCTTGCTGCTGTTCATTGGAGGGAGGCCAAATTAAAGAGTAGAATCAGCAACACCTGAGTTTGGATCCTTCCTTCGACATTTACTGGCTGTTTGAATTTATTCAAAGAATTCCATCTCTCTGAGCCTCTGTTTCTGTTTCCTCATCTGTAAACATGACCATTATGTATAACAGTGGTCCTTGGTTATATTTCTTTTTTTTTTACTGTTGAGAATTCCTGTAAGACTAACAGTCTGTTGTCCGCCTTCCATTTAATCTATGATAAAGGGCCTGGGATTTAGCTCGGCAGCATTAGCGCCTGCCTGGCAAGCACAAGGTCATGAGATCGATCCCCGGTACAAAAAAACAAAAAAAAAATCTCTAATCATGTGGCATTGGGAAGATTCTGAGAGGATATGGTCATAGTAATGATAACTATCTTTTACCAAGTATCTTTTAAGGGCTCATATTAGTGAGGATAGGCTAGGTTATGCTGCAGTAACAAACATCCATGTGGATTTTTAGATTTTAAGTTTTAATGGATTCAAGTAACAAACTTTTACTTCTTGCTCATGCTACATATCCAGTGTGGGGTGGTGGGATGGTAAGAGAGAAGGCCTGGACTGTTGGTTTCCCAAAGAGATTCAGAGGGACCCCTGTTGCTACTTACATAAACCTTTGCCATTATCAGCAAAGCCCTGAATCATTTTCCCTGACACATTTTCATAGTCCTTTTTAACTCCAGAGGATTCATTATCCATGGCATTTTCAGAGACCATGATGAATTTCTTAGTGTGTCCCACATCTTACAGATAAAGAATTTCATAACGTTGTTACCCACTATATCAATGAATCTACCCAACACAAGACCTTCGCTGTGGCTTTATGTGGCAGCTCCTTCTGAAGCTATCTAAGCAAGCTGTGTCTACATGATCAGGAAAATTAGCTGTGGGCAAACTCAGAGCTGGTAGCATGGTGTAGCAGAGAAAGTATGGGAATAGGTACTGAAATATTACTCCTGTCACTTCCTGCTCTGTGAGTTTGGTACATCATTGCACTTCTCCAAACTTCATTTTTTCAATTATAATATGAAGGAGTTGGTCTAGATTACCCTTAAGGTCTCTTTCAATATAATGACTTGCTACAAGTATAATACAAGCAAAATAATTTGAAAGCTAAAAAGAGTTTGCATCGTCTGGATTCTCTATATATACCCATAGATTTTGTAGTTTGTTTTTGAAGACTTTCCTTGTGGGAGAAACACAGGCAATCCTACTTGTTTCCCATGACATTAAGAAACATATTTAGAATTTTATCAGCTTAGACCTACTATAATTATCTGTACAGTTGTCCCCTTTATTCTTTTCATTTATGGCCTGAAACAGGGGAAAGAACCTAGGCCAAGGTCAGTGGCTACTCTGCCAACTTCACTTCTAACCTTGGGGTTTCCATTCCATTCAGCCAAGAACAACAGATCCACAGAGTCACACACCAGCAAACCCTGAAACAACTGACCTTGGGGCTGGAAATATAGTTCAGTGGCACAGTGCCTGCCCGGCAAGCACACAAGGTCCCTGAGTTTGATTCCTGAGTTTGGTACCTGAGTTTGATTGGTAAAAAAACAAAACAAAACAAAAATTTTCGGAGTGGGTCTGCTTCTTTCAGCAATTCTTCCCATTCCTTAAAAGGCCACTTAGTGATACACAGGGTGAATTTTTTTTTCTTCCATTTAGATCTGAAGCTTAAGTGCTTTTGTTTCCAGCAAAGTCCAGCCAACTCTGCAGGCCTTGTTTCACACTGCTGGCAGCTTCCCACAGATGAAAACACAAACATTTATTAGGCTTCTTCTGACTTCTCAGGCACCATAACTTAGAGTGCCTCCAGACAGAAACATGTTCCATAAATATAGAATCACGCAAGGAATGTCCAGAACCAGTCTTATCTCTAGTTGTTGGGGAGGATTTATTGAAGCTACTGAATTGCATATCACTATGTAAGTGTCAGAGAGCGACAATATGGAAAATAGGAAAAAGGGAGCATTCATAGGGATGGACAAGTGCTTAAAACTGAGACTCACAGGCATGCATATGTATGCAGCTATGTGCAACTAATGACGTGCTCAGTGAAGTGTGATGGCCTCCTCGGGAAATTGGTGATACCCTTTAGCTATGTGCTGTGTGACGTGGGCTTAGCTTTGATCCTCAAACCCATTTTGCCCTTCTATTTGGCACTCTGCTTCCATCCCCAGCTGTTCTGCTCATGGCAAGGCCTTATGTCTTGCTTGCTCATGTTCTTTCTCAGAGCAGATGATTCAGGCACTTTCCAGCGACTACCACTGACTTCCCAGAAAGGCTTTGCTTCCCATCAGTGTGCTGTGCCAACATGGCTGTCTCCCCACTTGCCATCTGGAGGGTGGCTGCAGGAAGATGCTATGAGTGTTTTTAGGTGCTTTGTGTGACCTCTGAGGTGAACAGTTCCTTCCCTCCCCTCCCTTTCCCTCCCCTCCCCTTCCCTCCCTTCCCTTCC
>PVLA01012516.1:0-43822 GCA_004027455.1 Hydrochoerus hydrochaeris | reverse complement strand
AGGAATGTGAATTTTTTTTTTTTTTGTCTTGTGGAAAATGGAAAATCACAAAAATTTTGAATGGGAGAAATGAATACGATGTACTGAAACACCAAGGCCACTGAAAATTTTCTCATTCTTCCCTGGAACCTCCATTCTTTGATGGCCAGGGGAAGCAACATCAGGGTAGAAGTGGGACCAGATGTGTGGACAGCTCTTAGCTGTGCCCTGGTTGAATCTGGCAGAAGGTGCTGAGCTGGGAGCTGAGGTGGAGGTGGAAGGAAGGTGGGTGGCAAGGTGTATGGAGAAAGGGCAGCTGTCAGGGCTTCAGAATGAATCTGCGCCACATATGTGAGTCCGAGTGATCAATACCAATGCTTCCCTTATGTGGGGAACCACCCAGAAGCTCTCTTTGAAAAAGAAGAGCAACTATCTCCATTTTGGATAAACTTGACCCTATTTTCAAGTATTGATATGTACAGAGCTGGGTAGGCTATTTCTTTGTTCCTTCAATTGACTTTAAGCAACGTATATTGAGCTGGCTGAGGAGCCAGTGCATATTCTCTGAACCAAAATGACAGTCAGTGTTACCCCACCCAGCGACTCCTCAAATACATGGTTGAGCCGAGCAGGATGGAGGGTTGTTCTCCACACTGTCAGGTGGAATTGAGCCTCGAGAAGGAGGCTATGACTTCCCAAGGCAAAAAGGATTATGCATCAGAACTGAAGCACTGACCCGAAATGATTAGACACTATGTCAGCTGTATTACACAGATTACTCCCGCTGTATTTCTTGCCCTTTGCATATCACAGAGGTGACCTCAGACCTACCTAGCCCAGCTCATGGTAGTCATGGCAATTACATATTTCCTGCCACTCTCACTGTCACTCATCTCCAAGCCACTCCCCTCATGGAGAATTAATAAAACCTGAATTGGGCTGTGGGTGTGGCCTTTGTCCTGGTGAACCACCATCTTGGCTGGACTTAGGACCCCTTGGCTCCCCACAACTGTATATATGTCTTAGTGTCTTTAGTCTCGCCATGTGCTGGTAGTGGTAGATTGGAACTAGAATTCCAATACCTTCTCCATGGGATTACAAATATAAACCTTCCTGGACTGTGACAAGGATGGGAAAAGGTACTCTATACCTTTACTCTTTGCACAACTATTTATCTGTATTGTGGAGGGCCATCTGTATAACTCTCCTTGAAAGGAGAAAAATTATCTTCATTTTAGCTACACCTGACCCTATTTCTAGTGACAAATATCCTTAAAGGAGACAGAAGACACATGGAGAAGAGAAGCCCATGTGCATGGGGATAGAGATTGCATGATGTGGGAAAATCAGGGGGCACTAGGAGTCATAAGAAGCTGGACAAGACAAGGAAGGACCCTTCTCTCGACTCTTTGGAGGGAGTGTTGGACTTCTGGCCTCCAGAACCGTGAAAGATCAAATTCTAGTGTTTGAAAACCACCAGCTGGAGTAATTTATTACTGCAACCCTAAAAGATTAATACAGTAACCACCATAGGACTGCATGATACTGATACTGCATGGAACCAGGAGACTAGTGAAAAGTTATTCTGTGAAAATGCTCAGAAAATGTAAAACCTGGGCATAGTGGCACGTGCCTGTGATTCTAGCACTCAGGGAGGCTGAGGCGAGAGGACTGCAAATTGAAGCCCAGACTATGCAATTCAGCAGGATCTAATCTCAAAAGGGCTGGAGCTGGAGCTCAGCGTGAAGGCCCTGGGCCCAATCCATGGTACAATCCACCAATCAGTGGAAATTATTATTGCAACAACACAGTAGTTTAGATTTTTATTGAGCTCTAAACAAATACCACACATTCTGTTTCATGTCTAGTGATTCATTTACTCCTCCAAATGACCCTACAAGGCAGCTACTGTTATCACCTCCACGTTCCCTACAAACAAACGGAGTGCCCAAGTTCTTACGGAAATGGCAGAGCTGCACCTTTGTATAAACCATCGCGGGATATAAAAGCCAGAGTTTCACCCTGAGTCTGAACATTCAGGGCTCATCCCAGATGTCCCTGGGCAGGTTGCCTGAACTCTGAGCTGGACCCCAAACTCTGGTCCATCTCCCTGACTTGGCCATTCCCAAATGTCGTTCATCCAAATCTGTTCTAGTTATAAAACATTGCAATTTGCAAACCAGGTTTTCCCCAGTAACAGTGATTTTCTTTTGCATCTGCACAGGGCCCTTCTGCCAGAATCCAGAC
The DNA here is from genome assembly GCA_004027455.1 of Hydrochoerus hydrochaeris. Lineage (NCBI taxonomy): Eukaryota > Metazoa > Chordata > Mammalia > Rodentia > Hydrochaeridae > Hydrochoerus > Hydrochoerus hydrochaeris. Next base: position 41,596 of record PVLA01012516.1, on the reverse strand, counting down.
ACCTAATCTTCTTGGCCACTCACTCAAGAGAAAATAACCAAAATGTGGTGGTATCAGCACACTCCCCCCACCATCTGAGGCGCAATGAAGAAGACAGCTCGTGTTTTAAAATGTCCCGTTCCACCCACAGCTCAGCCTCCCTGACAAGGCAGGCCCCAGGGCTGCCAGGAAACCAAGATACCTCTTGTTCTTATATTTAAATTTAATTTAACTGTAGCATTACCGTACATGTTGACAGTTCGGGACAAATTGATGGATTCTAGTTTAACTATTTAGCTGTGCCAGCGGTAATATGGTCAATCATGCATTAAATTAAAAATGACACTTGGAAAATGTGTATATCCTGGGCCCTAGTTCCGCGCACCAAATAGGAAAAAGATTTAAAATGCTGTCTAGTGGAGGATTACTGCCGAAGAAGCATGAATCTCATTACCGTAGGCTGCACACGCATTTGCAAAGCTCCATTTAAAAAGTGCTCTGACAGTCACAGCTTGGTTATCTGGATGGGTAAACATGCCATTTCCTTTTCATAAGACAAAACTCAGCTGTTGCCAAAGCAAAGAAGTTAGAGGGACCCCAACTTCCTCTCACCTACCTGCCAGCCACCCGTAGCTCATGCTACCTGCCCCAGGTTTCCTCTCCTCCAAGACCACAGAACCCTCCACATGTTAGCTAAGTAGCTAGAAAGTGCTAATGGTCATCCCTTACAAAGCACCTGCTATCTGATAACTTCTTTGCAGTATCTCTTTGAGCTATGAAATCACTGTCTTGCTTTGGCAGATACAGAGATCGCTGCTCTGAGAGGGCTAGTACATCTTTCAAGGTCACACAATGATGAGTGGCAGACCAGGATTCCAAGTAGATCTTTCTAATTCTAAAGTTCAGGTTTGTAACCATGAGCAGAACTGCTATTTAAACCATCATTTTAAAAAATGCCCATTTAATGGAGCATCTGTTCATCTTTCATATCCAGCCATGCACCAAATGAGCCTAGGGCAAAGCCTAGGTAAGAATCACAGAGCAGAAGATTTGGTTGGGATTTTTATGCTCTCTTTGCTGTGTCCTTTACCTCTGGGAGCAGCCAAGGCCCTGGCACTAAACCATGATCCTTTTATGGGTACAGGTCCAATGTACTTGTCTCAGAGCCATGCCCACTTAAGAGTGGGTGCATATGGTCATTTGCTGAGCCACATGGTAATAGGACTGGGGAAGAGAAAGAGTGAAGTAGGTACCACCAAGAGCTGGGGACGGGTGGGAAGACAGCTTGACTACCAAAGAAACACAATCGCCAGAAGGCTAACGGCAGGAGAGAGGAGAGCTTCGCACTCTCCCTCTCCCACTAAGAGACACAGGTTCCCTGAGTGCCACGTCTCCATAAAGATAGCAACCTTCGGATTCTTCCACCTTCCCCAAATGTGAATTCAGCTCATTCTAACTGAATTTTTTTAAAAGGCTGAATAACAATTTTCTGACTGTAAGTAAACTTGGGGGTGAGTATGTAAACAAAGCAGAATGCAAAGAAAGGAGGTACAGGCAAATAGTCTAATAACAACCACATTTGGCTGACGAGAGATCGTATTCCATGTCATCTTCAGATACACAGACACTGCCACCATAAAGCAGGATGCAGATAAGCTCAGTGTTTCACAGAACCCCAGAGACCACCATCTCTGGAATAGCCGCATCTTCTCGGCCATGAGCACAGGTCAAGTCTAAGACCTTTCTTTCCCCATTCACCCGACTCCTTCTGCACATTTGTCTCCTGTTTTCTCTGCTCCATCTCACTTCCATCTCCTCATCACAGGCTGGCAATTTCTATTTGACACAGAACTCTGCAGCCACCTGGTCGGTCCTGCATTTATTAGCAATGCCCTCCTGAGAAATGTCCATTAGCAGGGCTAGTACCATGACCTGACCTAACCTTGCACATTTCAGGGCTGAGCTGGCACTGGCTGTCAGAGCCCAGCAGCAAAGGAAGGCGGAAATTAACCTGGTTTCAGCCATGGGCTCCTGAGTGTGCCTGTGTCTGCATCTTAATGGACTGAAAGAGCTGCCAGATGGTCCTCCAGGACCTGCCATCAAGGTCAAGAGATGCTGCAGCCGGGGGGAGCCACTGCCAGGATGCGTAGTGGCCATGCTGGGTCACTCACCCCACAGTGGCAGGCAGGACTAGTTGAAAGCTTTTGTTCTCCAGTTTCCCTTTTTATTTTAAAAATAAAACAACTATTTGCATATGTTTTGTTCAATCAGAACAAAACTGAGCATCTTCCTCAGCCTTGTTTCCCTGAGGATTATTTTGTCACCTGCTCCATTGTGGTAAGACAAACCCTTCAGTAACCAGAGTTTCTGGTACAGAGCTCAGGTGACACAGACTCGGTGAGAGACCTTGGCACTGGCAGGGGTTCCAGCCACTCAACGTGAATGTCCAGCCTTGGCATCTTTTTCCCCTGTAGGTTCCTTGTGTTGAAGGCTTGGTGGTCGCCAGCAGATGAGGTTCCAGAAAGCAGTTGGGTCCTGAGTGTTCTGACTTCAGCAACAGTTTCAGCGAGTGGACTGTGAGGAAGTAGGTCCTACTTGGATGAACCAGGTCACTGACCCTCTTCGTAGAATCAGGCTAGGGGAGGACAGAAGTTCTTTGGCCAGGAGAGGAGGTAGCCTATAAAGAGGATTCCAGAGCCCGAAACAAAGACCTCACAATTGAAATGAACTCCCCACACCAGGAAAAAACACCTAGGACTTCTTGGGATCTCACCTGCATTCCGTGTTATACTTTTTTATTTTCTTCTTCTGGAATACCAGAGTATCATTTAGCATGGTTGGTGGGTTACCCACCTTACACCACATACTCAGCAAGTAGACACAGAGTCACTTTGTCCCTTCCTTTGGATCCTGTTAGTCACAGATCAGCTCAAACAAAAAGCAAAGGGGCTCCTTCCACATCACTATTATCCTCTAGATGGAGCGATTTTACCTTCTGAGTTTCTCCATCTCAGATGGCTGCAGGGGAGTGAGGCAATCTGTCTTCACCAGGCTGCCTGACCACAAAGAAATAACACGATCTTCCTGCTTTGAAGTACTTTGACTTCTCATCCTATTAAGTTGAGTTTTGGATAATTCCAGGCATCAAAGGAAGTACTCCCTTCCAAGCAGTCCTGGAGTTACAGGGAGGCTCACAAAAGAAGACATGGCCCACTGCCATTGCGTGTTTGTTCTGGAATCAGTATGGGTGAGAGAGTTTGTTCTGAATTTATTAGATTAGAGGCCTGTAAATCTGTATCACGCTACCATCACATAGGCCAGGTAGAGGACAATGACATAGAGTTGTTTGTGTGTGTGGTGTGACACGTGTCCCAGGGACCCCATCACTCACTGCACTGTATTTGGATGGGGTTTATTCTAGAGAGTACACTACACATGCACTGCTGACTCCGAGACCTCTGCCTGCTGAACACAGAGCAGGGAGAGTACCTGTGTACCCTCCCTGTGCTCCACCTCACAGTGGAAGGGCAACAGCTTCTGAGCTCTGCCTGCACCCCAGAGCCGCTCCACCTCACAGTGGAAGGGCAACAGCTTCTGAGCTCTGCCTGCACCCCAGAGCCGCTCCACCTCACAGAGGAAGGGCAACAGCTTCTGAGCTCTGCCTGCACCCCAGAGCCGCTCCACCTCACAGTGGAAGGGCAACAGCTTCTGAGCTCTGCCTGCACCCCAGAGCCCAAGCCCAGTCTAGTCGTGCTGTGGACATCTGCAAGGGGGTCAGGGGACCTCAGGAGGCCTCAGGAAGGACACTGATTCTGATTAAGGTACCTTTCTCTGAAAGGGTATTAGAGCAGCCTTGCCCTGTTAGACTTCATAAACCAACCTTCTGCAGGATTAATAACATTCATAGTTCTGTTTTTCACTTGAGAAAATCTGAGATTTTCAGCAACTTGAGATCAAACAACTCAGTCAGCAAAGCTGCACATACCAATGGCATTTCACCACTCAGCTTTTCTGATTAGCATTTCAAGGAACAAGGGAAACTTGTCACTGGGCCATCAAGTGGAAAGAACAAAGAAATTAAAATCAAATTGAATGATCCTTCACAAAGTACAGGAAGAGTCTGAACATGGGCTTGACCTGGCTTTGCATATGAGACTTCATTGGTCTGCTTATGCAACCTAAGTCTCAGTTTCCCACCTGTGAGTGAAATGAACATATGCGCCAGACACTTGTTAGAAGGAATCACGACCATTGTGCACACAGAGCTCAGGGGCTTCTGTCCCCAAGTCCTCAAATCCAGATTCGGCATGGAGTGGAGCCCAGGCCCTGTCACTCTGCTCTAGTCTGCCCCGACCCTCCCTGCAGCCATGAATCAGACGCACGGGGAAAGAGGACTGACCGAATGGGAATTCCAGTTCTCACTCGTCAAACACGTGAGACAAGTCAGAACCCGGACCACGAGACTTCTATCAGGATCCCCTCTGCTGTTTGCGGCTCTGACTCGCAGACCTCCCAGCCTCACTCTCCCCTCTGCTCTAAGCAATTGCCCACCCTACTCTGGTCCCTGTCCAGCTCCCAGGCCCACACCTTTTCAGCTGTGTGCTATATGCGTCCAACACACTACCTGCATGCTGCCTAGGCCAACACAAGCGTCATGCAGTGTACACAAACCTACTCGAGGAGCAGGTTTTCCCCTCAGAAAAAGCAGCATTGGAGCAGATGCTGAGGCAAAGGGGGTGGGGAGCCGTGAATGCCCACACATAATCATTTGTGCCATCTCTTAGAATTAAAACGCAAGACTCCCTACTTTCTCAAGTATTATCTTGATACACATAGCGCTGAAATTTCCCACAAGTTAAATAAAACATTCATATGGCCCATGAATCATGATATTAGTCCTTGGGTGCCATGGGAAACACTGTCTTTTTTCCTGGCCAACAGAATCATAATTAGCACCATTGCAGAGTTGGACTCTTCTAATCCTCTCTGAATTATTTTCATTCCAATTCTTAGTTATATTTTAACAGCTATTTGACCCAGACCTCTTTTTTAACTTAGCTGAAAAATGTGTTTTTCGCTCTTGCCAAAGCCATGCTTAATTCTAAAGAATCTGTTTCTAAGGATTATTATAAAATAAGAATATATATTATTGAGTATATTTACATCACAGGGAAAAAGCTTGAAGATTGCAAAAATCACAGAAATTTACATTTGTTAATTACAAATAAAAACTGACGAGGGAGATTATGGCAATACAGTCTTTGGTGGGTCTAAACTGAATCAAAGAAATTATAAAAAGAAATGGAATATAAAAAAACAAAAAGAAGAAATTGCATTCCAGGAAAAGTCAAACCCTGATTGCTCCAGCCCATGGTGATTTATTTTCCTGCTGCCCCCAATACACCCCATGGATACGACTCTTTTCTCTGCCACACCCGTCTCTGCACTGAGCCTACCTGGCCTCTTGGGAGTGATTCTCTTTGCATTTGTCTTTTTAGTTCTTTTTACCACAGATGGCATCTTCCTGTCTCAGTTGTTACTAGGAGAATTAAGCTAAAGTTAAGCCATCAGTGCCTCTTATTTCTTATCTAAATTTCCTGGCATGTAACACACAGATTTCATTTAAGTAGAACTGTTCCTAAGCAGAAACCTTCTGCCTGAGGACCTGCGATGGGAGGGGAGTGAGTTTCTGCTCTGAGCTGAGATGAAGACAAAGAAAGAGAAGCCAGGTCAGAGCACTAAGCACCACCAAAACTTGGCACCATCAGGAGGGTGGGGAAGAAGGGATCACATCTCAAACATTTGAGACCTAAGCTCTGGCCTGCTTTTCTCTTGAATTTGGTGGGTGACTTTACGAGCAATCACACATCTCTCACTCTAGTAGATCACTTTTAAATCCTCGTCCTCTTTGTTATTCCATTTCCTTTCCTACCATCTGGCCAGAAATGGTAGAACCTTCCCACCTTCGCTGAGCAGGCTTTCACAGCTGGAAGCGACTAGAAATCGAGGCCGTCCCTGATGAGCAACAGCAATTAGCCCAAGTGAATCACACACTCGCCAGTCTGTGTCAGAAACACACAGCCGTCCCTGGAAACAAATCCGTGCGAAACAACAGCAACCACTGAGACAGGGGTTATGGGCAAGTGTTCTTGTTTATTTGAATTTTCTTATTTTTCCTACAGAGCTATGGATTGCTTGATGGTAAGATGAATACAAGTAACTCTGTGACAGTTTTTAAACAATGGACCACTGTGATTCTGAAATCACTGATCCATGACAAACTAGGTGTTTTTGTGTAAAGTAGGACCTCGAATGTTTTCTCACTTCAAGCTGCACCCCGAGGGGCTTCTGAATCTTCCTCAGGAACCATTTGGATGTGTGACCCCAGAACCTAATGTGCACCTGCGGCTTTCATCACAGCCTTTTGAGTGTCTGTCTCCTTTTCTACGGCACATAGGCCTGTGTTCTGCATGTTTCATTCACAGCAACGGCCAGTGCCTAATAAGTCTGGTGTCATGCAGGTGGTAGGGGTGAAACAGCTCCCATGGCATTCCTCCTCCACAACCTGACTGACTCAGAGGGAGGGTTTCCAGAGGTTTCATGCCCTTTCGGTGAAAAGATTTTGGTTAGAAATTTTTAAAAATAACTTTATTTGTAAAAAATCCTCATTGTTGTTGATTTGGGACAAGATAGTTGTCCCAAATCTTATTGGAGGATGCACACAATGACCCTAAAGTATTACAACAAGTAGCATTTCACAGACAATTAACATAATAACTATTGCTTTTACTCCTGTCAGATGTCATTGTGCTTCAGCTAGAACATTAGGATCTGTCTGAAGCACTGCATGTGGCATTAGTCATGGTACCTAAGATACAGAAATAACCTAACAATTGTGGATGGATGGATGAAGAAATGAAATACGATACATACGCACACTGTGGAATATATTCAACCACAAACAAGGAACGTCTGTCATTTGTGGCAACATGGATGAACACAGAAGGCATTTTGCCAAGAGAAATAAGTCAGACACAGTGAAATAGTCCCTGTATGACCTCGTGTCCCTGTGGAATCTGAAAGAGTTGTACCTGTAGAAGCAGAGTAGGATGCTACGACATCTGGTGAGGATGAGGCTGTGAAGACGTTGGTCAGAGTGTAACAACTTTCCGTTACAGGGTGAGTAAGAAGTTCTGGAGCCCTGATAGCTACAGTCCCTTACAGACTTGAAATTTGTTCAGAGTTAATCATAAATTTTTTCACACAGAGAAAAAAGGTGTGAGAGGATCAAAAAATAGCCAATTTATGATAACCATGTCACAATGGACAATAAAACCTTGGTTCAAGAGCACAATTTGTTTTGGAAACATGCTTGTAACCCAAAGCATTTGTGCAGCAAAGGAAATTTCCCCACAAGAAATAATGAAAACTCAGATTATTTGGTCCACAACCCAAAAATATTCACATAAAAATGTTTACAATACTGTAATATAATAAAAAATAATAAGGAAAATATAAAATGTAAAGAGAAAAACAAATCAGCCTGTGCTTATCTTTGAAAACTTCTGTGGCTTGTGTGAGGGAGACAAGAAAGAAGGGGGTCATTGTGCAGGACAGCTCCCCCGTCACCCGTGGAGTCGCTGTTGTCTATTGGCTCATTGGAGGCTTTTTCTTTCATGTAACTTTGACAAGGAACCTATCCAGTGACACTCCCTTTGGTCTCCTTTTGAGGTTTTTGTGGAGACGTGACACTGTATTGTCATTAAACAGATTCATTGCTCATGCTGCTATGGCCTTATTCAAGTGACACTTTTCTACAAATGTTGCAGTTTCCCACAGTTCGCACACCTCCTTACTGTCATGTGCAGTGAGGGACTTCTCTGCCTGCTTCCCCTCCTCTTCCACAGAGATGACCTCTTCATAACCTCTTACTGCTGGGAGATGAAGACCCACAATCCTGCAGAGAGGAGAGAACCATGGCTCAGTTGTGATCATGTGACATTCAGCACCCCATATTATTTGTATTGCAATGCATCACTCATTTATCAAGTTAAAATTTATTGGAAATGTTTGCTCACCTTGCAGAACACTTATAGAATAAGTTACTTGCAACCCGAGGTTTTACTGTACATGTGTATCAAATCGTGTTATACACCTTGAGTATTACAATTAATATTGTCAATTAAATCTGAATGAAGCTGAAAAAAATATTTGTAATGCTAAAGAAACTCCTAATTGTCTAAGATGATACTGGAAGATTACCTAGCACCTATCTCTGGGGATCCCAGGAAATACAAATTGTGTAATTATTCACAGAAAGGGTTAGAATAATGCTAGGGTGTGCTGAACACTACATGAACAACAGAATAACAACCATTGTCCTCCTAGAGCCACAGAGGTCCATGAAGTTAAATCCCTGTCCTCAGCGCTGTCTTTTCATACCCAGTTCAGGCTTAGCCTTTAGGAATCTGCATTGCCATAAGGTTGGTCTACTCCAGTCTCAGAGTCATCTGCCCCTGGCTTACTGGTCCACCCTAAAATCACTGAGGATGATGCGACTCAGTTTGCCTCCCACGCTACGCTTCATCTTCCAAGTCCAGCTAACATGTAAAATGGAGACAACAGCTATTTGTAGAGTTGTTTTGAGCATCTTAGTCAACAGCTATCAAGATTGTAGCGCAAAACTTGTCCCATCACAGGAGCTTCATAAACAGTAAACAGCAGTATTGTTTTCACTGTGATTTCTTAAGCTAAAGATGGCAACCAGGTTTTTGGAAGCTCTCCACCAGGACTTGACCAATGTCACCCAAGGCTCATATGCTAATGGCTTGCTTGTCAGCCCGCTGTGCTTTGCAAAGTGGTAGAAAGGCTGAGATGACCCAGTGGGATGATAGCCCATCCTGTCTTGGTGTTTCTTAGCCAGCATGAGAAGAGCAGCCTACTCTGTTACAAGATTCTGCCATGGCATCCAGGTCACCCAGCCCAAAGCAACAGAGCCAAGCCACCATGGACTGAACCCTCTGAAAACAGAGTCCAAACTACCCTTCCTCCTTTTAAGTGGATCACCTCAGGCATTTTCTTGCAGTAATGAAAAGCTGAACAACCATCTCTAAGAACCTTCCAGATCTCCCCAGAAGAAGCAGATACTGAGCACTTCTGTTTGAAGCACCTTAAGCCCTAAGGGAAATAGACACCGTGGTGATTTCAGATTCTTATGTGAATCCTGGCAGACCCAAAAGTACCTGCAGCAAGTCCTTGGGGAATGAGCAACTCACTAAATACAACAGCCCTGTCTCACTGCAGGGGAGAAATGAGCAAGGTCCCCGGCACAGATCATGATGGCCGCATTGCTCTACACAACCAGCACCCAAAGTGGCCACTAGGAACTAGGTCCTGAATAACCTGGAGTCTAGCAAAAGAACAAATTGACCCATCAGAGTAGCCTTAGCAAGTTACTTTATATGCCATGGCCAGCCTACCCTGTGTTGGCTTCATTTAACTTAATTATTTGACTTATTAATGGCCAATGTTATTGACCGCCCAGCCATCCATAAACCCTTCTACTTAATAAAACTGTGGCCCATTAACCTACATGTTCAATAAACAAGCATGGAAGGGCCTAAGGACAGCCAATGAGAGCAGCCAGATTCCCCAGCTCCCAAGCTATCTACAGTGGGTAAAGATTTTGCTTTGGATCTATAGGTGCCTTGCTTGGTTTACATAAAGAAATTACTGTGTGATTGAACTATAACTTAGTTCTTCCGAATGCAGTGAATATTTGAAAACATCAAGGGCACTGCTGAAAATTTTACCAAGCACACACATACATTTGAAAAAGAGCATACTCATTTTATAGACTGCACGACATCCCAGCCATATGCCAAACATAACAAAGGAATGAATTCCCTCATGTGGTGCTGGATTTCTGCTGCTATAAATAAAGCACAGTTGGAAGGAAGCATGGCCGGGGAAGCCTTTTGTGATTCAGTAATATGCACTTCAAGCTAAGGAAGCCAAGGTCTTTTAGGATGGCAAGGGCAGCACAAGGCTGTGTGCATCTGTCCCCTCTCGAGATCTGCTGGGTCTCCTGCACATATGGACCTGGACCATTGTCACAGAGAAATGTTCCCTGGCTCTGGCGGTTCTGCACACTTGACCCTCCTCAAACACTGCAGCGCAGGTGTCCTCATTTTGAGCACGTACAGCCCAAATCAGACTTTCATACTTGTCACTCGTTTTCTTTGAACAGACTGTGGATTCAGTCTTGCCATATAGGAGTGTGTTAAAATTCCACAGTCCTGCCATTCCTCACTGGAAGGAATGCCTGAGACTTGACAAGCCCCATAGCATGCAAAGAAAGATCCAGTACTGGCTCCCTCCATCCGTGCTCCTGCAGAAAGCTCCTGCAGAAAGCTCCTAACTGAGGGCACACATTCTGCGGCTCCATGCTCAAAGGACACCCGGGGGACGCCCAAGCATCTGTATGGGACTCAGAAAGGGCAGAGAGGGGCTGGGAAGGAGCCAGTCACTGGTCACCGATCCTGGTGTGACCCAAGTTACTCCAGAGTTAACCCAGCTCCATGCCAGGGCAGAACTGACCCTTCAGTGTTCCCTAGTGACCTGGAGCAGTGAGAGCTTCTAAAATATTCCTCCTCATCTTGCTGAATATTTTAAAAAATTGTTATTATTTAGAAGGCTTTGTGAAGTAATGCATTACTCTTGGTCAGAGATGTCTCTGCTTATTCACACACATAGGTAATTTGGACCTGTTATTGAAACTTTCCTAGAAGTTTAAAATCTTATCAGAGGAATATAGAGAAAAGAATCTCAGCTGAGCAAAACTGAGCTGTGTCTCTGCTCCTGCCTGGCAGAATTCGGAAACTTCTCTTGCCTCTGCTGTCTTCTCCAGTGGACACCACACATCTTGGGGCAGCTTCTCACTGCCAATGGACAGAGCTCTCAGGTGGACGCATCTCTGTAGGGAACAGCCTTGAAGTGTTCCTGGGGGTCCCTGTAGAGATACGGCCCTGGCCCTCGGGCAGTTTGCCAGGAGAAAAAGAACAAAACCACTCCAGAGAGATCGTAGACATGAGAAATGTTATGATTTGAATGAAATGTGTTCTATTTCAATATGTCCTGTTTTGGAAAACAGTAATACAGCACATATTTTTACAAAGCGAGCCCAAGAGCTACCATCTTACAACTTAAAAAAAAATCAGACTAGCTTAAGCAAAAAATAAATCTATGTAACAGCATTTATATTTTCTCAGATATTTATATTTTTTCAAGTGTAAACAGAGAGAATAAACTCTTTCCAAAGTGAAAAAGAGGGGCTGGGGATTAGCCTGGCAAGCGTGAGGTTGTGAGTTCAATCCCTGGCACCGGAAAAAAAAAAAAAAAGCAAAGTCAAAAAGAGCAGGCTCCATCTTTCTCTTCACATTCATCGACTCGTTCATGCTGTGAATGTCCAAGAATCCCCTGCCGGGTGCTCCATGGAGAGAGACTCCCAAGTCTTCTGCCTCCACTTCCCTGGGGCTGGGTCTTGCTCTGCTGCCTAGTGGGCCATCGGAGCCGTGCATCAGCTCCTGTGCCCGAAGGGTTGCTACCCCTCCTGAGCCCTGTCCCACCACTCTCGAGCTCATCCCAGTAAGCGATGACTTCATGGCTCTAGTGGCCCAGGCCCGAAACTTTGGAGGCAGTCTTTACACCTCGCTTTGTCTTACACCCAGCATCACTCCAAGAGCAAATTCTCCCATCAAAATGCACCTCAGGTTTGACCATTTCTCACCACCAGCATTTTCCACCCCCAGAACTCAGCGCCAGCACATTTCATGGAATTGTTAAATCAGCCACTACTAGACTTCCAGCTTCACCCTGGAGCTGTGCACACCCTGCATGAGCACTGAGCTGGGACCATCTGTGGGAAAGGAAGATGGGAGTGTGAGTCAGAGTGAGGCTGTAGAAGTGGCCCAACAACAGGGGAAGCCAAAGCCCAAGATCAGGGTGGTGACCACACCGGGCTCACTTGGGTCTCCAGAGGTCCTTGACATACAACCAGCCACCTATCTCCCCCTTTGGGCTCCACACAGTATTCTGTCTATGCCCACGTGCGCATCCTGGTTTTCTCTTCCTAGGGACTTCAGTCTTAGTGAGGTAAAGTCTACTGTAGGACTTCACTTCACCTAAATCACCTTTCTAAAAATGCGTTTTATTAGTATATGTGTGCAGTTGATGCAGTCTGTGGTCATCTTTGAGAGTGGTACAGGAACCTGCCACAGCTGGTTTCTTTTTAATCCCCTCCTCCCTCCCACTCCTCCAGTCCCCTCTTCCATCTTTTCATTCTTGTCGATATTATTCTTAGCTCATGTTATGGCATATAATGTCTACAATTCACTGAAGCCATGAGGTTCCTGCACACGGAAAATCTTTATTCTACCTATTTCCCTTCCCCTCCTCCTCATCCCTTGGACCACTTTGCAATTGCAAGAGATCCATCTCCTTGTCCCCTTCTATCCATTCTTATTATTCTCTTTGTACTTTGTCTGACTCGAGTGAGAGATACCATGTGGTATTCGAACTTCTATGTCTGGTTTATTTCACTCAACATTATGCTTTCCAGGTACTTCCATTTTCCTAAAAATGTCTCAAATCTGTCATTCTTCATAGCAAAGTAGTTTTCCATTATATACAGATACTACATTTTCTTTATCCAGTCATCTGTTAATGGTACACAGGCGCCTCTAGGATTTATCTGTTATAAATTATGCTGCTATAAACATTGGAATGCAAGTCTCACCGTGGTATGATGTCTTAATCTCTTTTTAGAAGATACCTAAGAGGGGGATCACTGAGTTGTGTGGAATTTCTAACTTCAGTCCTCTGAGAAATCTCCATACTGATTTCCATAATGGTTGCACTGGTTTACACTCCCACCAGTGAAGTAGGGTTCCTTTTTCACCATTCCATGCCAGCATTTATTATTGTTTGATTTCTTAATAAACTAGCTTTCTAAAGTTTCTAGCCCCCAAAACAGTCACATTCTAAGGTACAAGGGGTTGGGGCTTTACCAGTCAGACCACACATTCCTCTTCGAACCTTCTAAAAGCTGCCCTTAACAGAATAAAAGCCTGAGTTCCTCCACTGACCTACCATCCCTCCCGGATCTGACCGGTGGCTACTCTAAGCTTATATTCATTTGATCTCTCCCTCACTCACCCTCCTCCATCCACACTGGCCTCTCTGCTGTGCTTGAAGCATGACAAGCACAATCTACCTCAACGTTATATGTATTTGCTCATTCGTTTCTGACCCCTCCCTGCAAGTAAGTTCCTTACAGCAGGAAATTTCATCTTGACACTGTTACGGTTCAGATCTAAAATGCCCCTGCACCAAACTCCTTTGTATGTCCACGATGATTGGATCAGCGGCCACTACACTTAGTAGGTTCTTCTACCAGGAGCTGAGCAGCTGACTGTGCTGTGAGAAGGTGGTGCCTGGGTGGAGATCATCAGTGGGGTGCAATCTGGGAGGCTGTCCCTGGCTCCTCCCTTCTCCCTGCTTCCTGGCTGCTATGGGTTGAGCACTTTCTGCTCTTGGCCTGGTCCTTCCCCATACCCTTTCCTCCTTGGAGTCAGCAGACTGTGAACTGAAACCATGAGCCAAAATAATCTCTCCTCCTTTCAGCTGTGAGCATTGGGTACTTTGTCCCAGTGACTGGGAGAGTAACTAAGACAAGTACTTGAAGCCCTGCCTGGTTCTGAGTAGATCTGTAGGTAATATCTGCGGTGAGCCTGGATATATTTACTTATTAAAATGGCTTGTACTAAGCTTTGAAAGAAATATAAGAAATAGCATACTTTTGCCAATGGATAAAAAAGCTTATAAACTTGAGTGGTAGGAAATCACTTATTAACCGCACATTTTAAAAATAAAAGGAAATAAAGGGAAAAGCAAATTTTTACTTATGCAAGGTAACCAAAGAGTATTTCCTAGCCTGTGAGTTTCCTCAAGACATCTAACAAGTTCTATGACTGCAGGTACTTCTTTATTATAAAATTTGTGAGCCTTAGAGGAGACATTCTTAAAATAATTATGCCTGGAAACTGGGGTAATTGTCCTCTCTGTAGAACTAAATCTGCCACAAAACATGTCAATGCTCAAAGGGTATTTTTAGGTTTCCTTTCTTAAAACTATAAATATATACAACTCAAGTGGCATCTGCCCACTGTTGCCTGGATAATTCCTATTTACACCATTGGTTTCCAAGTTTAATCTCTCTAAAGGGACCTCTGTGAGCCCAAAGGGAACAATCTGAGAGACCCTAACAGGCTATATCACTTCGTTGAATGGTATTTAGTGACAGCGAAGGCTGAGAGCCTAAAGTAGAAAGAAAACCCTTAATTCTGCCCTAATTATGATGCTTCAGTAAAGGCTCTGGCATTTGGTTTGCTCCTTTTGTTTAGACTCCTGCCTTCTCCCAACACCCAGAACCAGCAGTGCAGAGTCGCTCTGCAATGATGAGCTGACTCATCACAGACAGACAAAAGCTTTCTCCCTGCCAGCACCTGCATGCAGCCAGACACATTGGAGCAGGGCTCCTCCACCATGTCAGGCCATTTCAAGGCCTGAATTGTCACCTAATTTGCATTCCCCATGCCAAAGCTTACAGTTCCTATTTGCCTAGTTGACACTGTTATTGTTTTATTACAGAGTCTTGATACGTATTCCAGGTTGGTCTGTTTTTTTTTTTTTTTTTTTTGAAGGTAGTAGAAATACAACAGAACAAACAGAACAAAGCCAATTGAGACAGTGCAGTGAATTTGGCACAGAAATTCACAGCAGGTTACTGAGATAATAGTAATAGGTACCATAGTATATCTCATTATCTTCACAATAGTTGTCTAGCCAATTAGGTATAGCAATATCAAACCAAAGACAGAACATTATAAAACCAATCAAAAAAGAATATTGAATAGAGAAAAGCAATTAATCATAATGAAACAAAACAGAAAACAACATTTGCTGTCAAACAGAAGATAGAGAGGACTCCCCATATTTGCTGTATTGCTTACAGTCATCCTCCCAAGAGATGCTCAGACCTCTGTCCCCAAGTGCTAACAAGGAGGGGAGGGTTTGGGATGTTCAATTCCAAGCCTGCGCACCAGTATGCTCACAGGAAACACTACTGGCTCTCCTTCTGGTTCACGCCAGAGGAAGGTGCTTACCAAGAGGGTGGGCAAATTGCTTCTTTGTGCAGCCACCTGGGTTCCACCATGGCTATGGCCAGATCTCAGGGGCCGCTCACTGGTGCTCCAGGTTGGTCTTACACTCATTATGTAGCCAAGGCTGGCCTCAAACTCACAGTGATCCTCCTGTCTCAGCCTTCTGAGGGATAGGACTACAGGCACAAACCACCACACCCAGTTTAACTTCCAATCATTGTCACGATCCACCTCAGGCATCCTCTCCAAGTCCTCCTTTCACTCCCTCCAGCTCTTCCACCTTCCCCTGGGCCCTTTAGCATTTCACTACACGACTCAGGGTGGGCTGTGCTACCCCAAAAATAAGCACTCAGCATCTTCATGATTGTATCAAAGCAGGCTTGTTTCTTTTTCCAGTAAAGTCATCCCCAGTAGCCGTGGTTCCCCAGGACACCCATTCTCCAGACAGATTCTGGGGTCCAGGCTGACAAGATGCATGCGCGGAGCATGTTGCTCTGCACTCAGAACCACAGTGGAGGGAAAGTGGCCGGAAAGGAACAACAATGTCACACTCATCCTTCTCTTCCTGGCCAGACATCATGCTGTCAGTCCTACCTGACCACGAGGTGGAGGCTTACCCAGGGAAGCTCTTAGAATGGACACGCCCACTTGTAAGCCCTCCCCTAGTCTCTAGGAGCCACTAAGGGGGTGGGGGGTGGCTGTCTCCTAGAGTGTCTTTGCTGGAAGCTGAATCCCTCCAGTGTGGCAATGCTGAGAAGTAACCGAATCTTTAAGAGATTAGATCTAATAAGAGGTGATTACCCATGGGAGGGTCAAGGCTGGTCTCTCAAAGTAGGTTGGTCCCACAAGACTTAGTTCCTGAAGCAATGGATTGTCTTTGTTTCTTTTTCTTTTTTAAAAAATTTATTTTAAAGAGAATAAAACAAGGAAAATAAGACGGAATAAAACCAATCAAAACAAGCCAGTGTGGGGGCTGGGGATTTAGTTCAGCGGCATAAGCACCTGCCTTGCAAGCACGCAGTCATGAGTTCCATCCCCAGTACAGACCAAAAAAAAAAAAAAAAGCCAGTGTAAATGACACAGGACTTCAAAACAATACAAAATCAACAATAGTTACCATAATGCCTCTTACAGTCTTCAAAATAGATGAAGATAATGTCAGACATAGGAAAGATCAAACAGAACAGAATAGAACCAATAAAAACAAAACAATGAATGCAGTAAAGACAATAAGACAACAGCAAACCCAAAATGGCTACCATAATACATTTTGCTATCTTTTATAGCTGTTCATACCATCGGATATAACAAAATAAAACTGAATAAGACCCACCCTAACAAAACAATGAAAATGATACAGGACTTCAAAACAAGGTAGTAGGGAATTAACAAGGGCTGCCACCTTCAAAAGGAGATGCCCCCAGATGCCACATTGTCTACCGTTGTCTTGTGAGTAGATAGTCAGACCACTGTCCCTAGACCTGTAAGGTCAGTGAAACACCAAACGCCACAAGCATCAAATTGCATTTCACCTCACTGGCTATCATTGCAGCCTGTGTTTCTTCGGATCAGTGGTCACTTACGGGTGGAGCAGGGGTGGGGGGTGTTGGCTCTTCATGTTTGCCAGTCCGCGTGCTGGAAGGGGCTGGGATCTGGCTGTCCCCCCAGATGGTGGCAGCCCATGCAAGGCGCTGGTTCACAGGGAGGGCTTGCTTCTTGGTGGATTGTTGTTCTCTCCTCCTCAGTCCGTGAATGGTGCTGACTCACCGGGAAAGGCTGGGGTCTGATTGTCCCCCTGCCGGCGGCCATGCATGGTGCTGGTTCGCAGGGAGGGCTTGCTTTTGGGTGGATTCTTGTTCTCTCCCTCAACAATCTGCAAATGGTGATAACTCCTGTCTTTGTTTCTTTTTGAGATAGGTCTTGCTATGTTGCTCAGGCTGGACTCTTAAATCCTGGACTCCAGTGATTGCCTGCCTCAGCCTCCCAGCTATATGCCCCTGTACCTGTAGGACTAGGTTGTAATAAAAGAGTGATCCCAGCCTCCTCAGCTCTGGTTTGCCACCTAAGTATCGGTGTCTCTCTCTCACACGTCCCAGAGTTGAGCAGATTCTACAAGAATAAGGTTCCTGAACTATGAGGTAAATAAACCTCTTTTCTTTAAGAAATACCTGGCATTGGATTTCCTATTGCAATACAAAATAAAATAAAATAAAATAAAATAAAATAAAATAAAATAAAATAAAATAAAATAAAATATACACCAGTCAAGATAGTGTCTCAAATATCAGAGTGTAAGCATCTTAATCAAGATAACCATGATCAGTGATCTCACTGTTGTACCTCAGTTCTGAAAACAGTGCCTCTAACCTATGACATGCTCAAAAACAGTGAGTGTATGGTTCCGGTTCATTGACTTCAAATTCCTGGGACTGAAGACAAATCTGACTTTTAAAAAACTACATGACTATTCAATCTCAAAAGAAATTCATGTCTGTTAGAGAAATAAAAGTGCCTGATGATAAATCTGCACTTCATAAATAATTGTTGACTGGATGGAAGGATGGATGGATGGATGGGTGGACGGATGGATGCATGCATGGATGAGAGGGTGGGTAGATGGATGGATGCATGGATGCATGCATAGTGCATGGATGCATGGGTAAGTGAATGGATGGATGGATGTGTGAAGGGATGGATGGATGTATGGATGGGTGGGTGGGTAGATGGGTGGTGGGTGGATGGATGAAAGGGTGAATGCCTCTATGGGTGTGGGAGTGAGTGAAGAAATATTTGGGTGGACTTCTTACCTATTCCTGTTTCCACTGATCTTATTCCTGGTCAGGTCACTCTCATTATTTATTATTAAAATAGTCTGCATAAATATTATTACGCATGATATTTCTTTTCTCAGTTGCATCTCTACAATGATATCAGAGTCCCTTCTAAAACTCATATTTACTCATGCCAACACTTTATTTTCTTTTTTTAAAAAAAATCAGATATTCCATCATTTGAAAAAATTTTATAAATCCCAATTCCTTCATAAGATATTCAAGATCCCTTACAATTTAATTGGAGCTTGGAACTGGAAAAAGGACTACCAAATTTTGTATATTTATTACAATGTAGTTTCCTGAGATCCACATCCATATTTGACACTCTTGGTTAGAATAGTGCACTGAATACTTCACAGACAGTGAAAAGACAATTTACATTTGTACAAATGAATTAAAATCTTAAACAAAGTTTCAATGACCAGAACCTTTTCATCATTTTCAGAGTACATAATGTCATGGTAATGGTTTATTCATTAAGCTAGTTCCACCACTGAACAAGAACTTCACTATCTTGGCCAAACACCTGTAGTACTTCTGATACACTGTCTTAGCAAGAGTGAAACAGAAATTCTTGAAATACTTTCCTGTTAGTATCTCATATTCATTTCTCAGGAGATTAGGTTGTCACTCTGATTGACAGTATGTGGAAGGCTTTCTTGGTCAACCTGACCTTCTGGAGGCAGATGTATATCAGTTACAAGACACAGAAGTGGGCTCTGCGTTCCTGATTTGTGTGTATTGCTGCTCACTTCCTTGTTACTCAACATGCAATATTCAGGGATTCTTAGGATAATCCTTGCTATGGTTTATGTTTAGATGTCCCTCCAAAGCCTCATGCAGTCTTGAGTCTAGTGTTTGTGATTGGCATTGTGAGTATTGCAGCCACCCAGGGGTAGGCAGCCAGCATACAGTAGAAGGGAGAGAAGGAAGCATGCTTTTCCTTTTTGCCTTTTTGCTCTTGTCACTTCTGGTATCTACAGTGGTTGCCACGAACAGTTGTCCCTCAGCCACGCTACCCTGCCTTGCAGCCAATTTGAGTATGGACTGAAACCTCCAAAAACTAAGCTTTCCTTCCTTCATTTTGGGCATCAAGTATTTTGTCTCAGCAATGAGAGAAAAGTAACCAAGACAATCTTTAGTCTTTTTAAAGGCCACATAAAACTGTTCTTGTAGATACTGGGTTTCTATTTTATTTCCCTGTAAGACATCAATACAGACAAATGTAAGCACTTTCAAACAGCCTCTATTTTATTCACACTGCAGACATTGGATGTTGAAACTCACACTGCATTTCTCCTCTACAGATTTAATGGCACAGGGCTAGAGCTTCCTCTAAGCCCCTCATTCTCACTCCCTCAGACGAGGCCCTGAAATTCCCATTAAAGTTAATGGAGATAATTATGTCCACAAACCAAAGGAAAAATAAATCCCTTCACCTCTAAATTAGCCTGATTCCACTAGATTTTCTATGTCAAACCAGGAAAGAATCACATAAAAATATGTCAATCATGATTCTCTCTATTTGGCTGCTGGAAATAAGAGTTCATCTGGGAGACTGTAGTCTAATAAGCAAAGAGACTGAAAACTCTGAACAGCTACTTGAAACATTTGTCTATGAAGCCCCCTCCACTGTGTCTTTCACACATCTTTTTGGTAAATGTGAATGGCAGATCTGGGACTGCATTTGGTGCCCCCATCAATCCACACAGGCCAAGCCCCGTTTCCTAGAAACAATTTTCTATGGCAATAGATTAGTTTCCTTTCAATAGAGTTCATTGTTTATTAGAAAAATGGGAGTTGCATCTTTCATATTTTAAAGACTGTACAACATTTGACCAGTGCTTGCCCACTTTCTAAGAAGAGCTGCATCTATGTTCAGTCCTACGGTCAGTGAGCTCTAGGCTAGTGGCTGGGTATCCACGAGTACTCACCCAGGTTGGTGGCTGTGACTCATTTCTGCCTGTGGAATCCCTTTCTTCCTGTGGAGCACTGAGTCATCCTTTAAATTTGAGGACTGAGGGAGATTTCTGATGTAACTGTCAAGATGCACCTGCCCACATTTCCCAGAGCAAAATGAATATATCTGAAACCTGAGGTGAGGTGCAGAGGGTTTCTCCTACCTACAGCAGGAGGCATTGCCCATGCAGAGTTCCCTGGAGCATCCATCTTCATCTCCCTACAAACCACGTGGCCACCGTTCTCCTGTGTCACAGGTGACTCGGTCATTTTGGCTTTACTTAGGGTGTGTTCCCTGGTCAATAATGGTGATGCAGCTGTGACCACTAGTCCCAGAAATTAACTGAAAAATGGTGCTCTAGTCTTGTGAGTTATTTCTACAAAGCCAAGCCTGTTAGGTTTCAAGAAAAAAATTTTTTAAACGTTCAGGCCCATTATTAAAACTATAGGGCTGGGGATTCAACTCAGTGGCACAAGCACCTGCCGAGCATGCACGAGGTCAAGAGTCCAATCCCTAGCACCAAAAACAAACAAACAAATGAATCTATAAAGGCAACATAAACTGGCATTTGTAATATATTTCATAAAGATACACAATTTTAAAAAACTGAAGGAAACAAAATTCAAATTACTAGTAAGGATGATCTCATAATTTATAATAATGAGTAATATCCCTTGTGTTCACTACTAAATCTCCAGCACCTGTGTGACACTTATGGTAAAATACTCAGTAAAGATTTGTTAAATTAATGAATGGCAAATAAATTATGGAATTTTCTACTTTAAAACTTTAATTACTTTTTGATAAGAAACATAATTATGCAATGATTCTAGCAGCCAGAACAGTGGTTATCTTCGTAGACATGGGATCTAGACAAGAAAGGGGTATTTTCAAGGGGTGCTGGCGGTAATTGTCCTGGACAGTGGTTACCCAAAAACGTATATACTTACTGTTCACCCAGATGCGTGAACTAGGTGCACGTTACTGTTTCTGTTGTCACCAATTTAAAAGGAAAAATAGAAGATTATATGTCTTCGATCTATATGAAAATCTGTTTTCTTCTCCATCCAGAAAGCTCTTTTTTCTGTTTTTGTTCTTTAAGGACCTTTTGTTTCTGGTATTTTCTTTATTTCTACTTATTTGCTATTTCATTGTAATTTGCATATTAGTCCTGTTTCCCACTAGCTCTTTCTTAAGTGGGTTCATAATTCTGAGAAACTCTTGCTTGGTTAAAAAAACAGATAATGATGCTACAGATTAAAAACCTAGGAAGTCACATAAAATTTCAAACATATTTAGACACATTGCAATATGTTTTTAAAAATATATATGAAGTTGCTCATTCTCCCGTGTTCTTCAAATCCTGAGACATGTACTTAAGGAAGCACCAACACTACTATGGAGTCTGAACCCTTAATTTGTAATACTGATGAACCCCACTAAATCACTTTCTTCTTTACCTAGTGAGCACCTTACAATGTCAGACCATTGTCATGAGTTACTATGTAATTTTCTTAGCTATTTTCTTTCTAGGACACAACACTTGACACTCACAACTCTAAGGAGAAAAGGTTTATTTCAGCTCACAGTTTGTAGAGGTTTCAGTCCCTAGTTGGCTAGATCCAAGGCAGGACAGTATTGCAAAGGAGCATCAGGAGGAGAAAAGTCCATAACATGGCAGCAGGAAGTAGAAAGAGATCAAGGGAGAAGACAGACAGACCCTTCCAGGCCACACCTCCAGTAGCCCACCTCCTCTGACCGGGCTTCACCTTCCAACACCATAGTTTGCTATAAACTCATCAGCAGACTAACCCACTGCTGAACACCACGCCCTCATGAGCTAGTCGCCTCTCGAATGCCCCCCCATGCTATCTAAACATAGACCCTAACGACTTTTGAGGAAGAGGACCTTTGAGAGTGTGATGCTGAACTGATCAAGCAGTCCTTTTTGTCTCCTCTTAAAAAAAACCACGAGGCTAAACTAACTCTCAGGTTACAGTCAACTTTTCTCTTTTTGTTTTTAACATTTAAAATGTTTATTAGTAAAATCTTCTTCCCATTTTCCCCCTCCCTCTCTCCTCTTCCTATTACCTTATCCTGGTTTTCATTCTTGTAGAGATCATTAGTCTTAGCTCATGACATGGCATATATTTGTAACAATTGAAGTTATTAGGTTCCCTACATAGCATGTCTTTATTCTACCTATTTTTCCCTTTCCCTCCTCCTTACTCCTCATCTCTGTTCCTTTGGACCACTTCCTTTTTGCAAGAGATCCCTTCCCTTGTCCTCTTCTATCCATCCTTTATTATTCTCTTTGTACTTTGCCTCATTCAAATGAGAGCTACAATACAGTTTTTAAACTTGTGCCTCTGTTTTATTTTGCTCAGCATTATGTTTTCCAGATGCATCCATTTTACTGCAAATGTCTCTAATCAGCCATTAGCACAGCAGTATTCCATACATATAGATATATTTTCTTTATCCAATCAGCTATTGATGGTTATACAGGCTGTCTCCAGGATTTAGCTATTAGGAATTTTGCTTCTATAAACATGGCATGCATATATTGCTGTAGCGTGATGTCTTAAGCTCCTTGGGGAAGATGACTGCAAGAGGAATCACTAGGTCATATGGAATTTCTAACTTCAGTTCTTTGTGAAATCTCTGTACTGATTTACATAATGACTGTACTAGTATACAATCTGACAATCAGTGAAGGGGGTTCCTTTTTCCCTATAGTTTTTTTTTATTTAAAAAAAATTGAAACAGAAAGAGGGCAGAAATAATACAAAATTTCAAAAATGAAACAAAAAAACAAAAATAGTTACCAGTAAGAAATCACTAGTTGATAATTACATATTTTCCTCCTAGAAGTAGTTGTTCAACTTACAAACGTAAAGGCTACAAAGTAGACATTTAAACAGTGAGACTGCAACTACTTCTGCTCATCTATCCAACAAAAACTTAGTAATATGGTTATCAACCCTACACACTTCAACATAAATGCAGCTATATCCTTTAGAATACTTTCTTTTTTTCTTTACAATAACTATAATCTATTCTCGTAAACTACTTAGAAGTTCTGCACATGTATAAGTCTCTATATGTATACCTAGCCTTTCTGTATTAGAGGGAGAAACAAATCAAAACAAGTCAACAATACAAATTCCTAGAGAAACACGAAATGAAAAGGACATATAAAACCACAATACTAGGTGATCTATGGTAGTTACTATGATGTCTCTTGTTATTTTCAATAAAATTGTCTATATCATCAAACATAGTATAATTAAACTTAGCATTGCATTGCACTATTAATAAGAACTAAACATTGGAGACATTATAGGACTTCAAAGGCAGTTAATAATCAAACCAGAATGGGTATCCTATTGAATCTTGTCATCTTCAGAGTAGTTGCCTCTACTCTCAGACTTAATACTCTCAAGCATACCAGATTCAAATAAAATCAGTCAAGATAAAACAGCAATATATAACCAATCTTCTCTGTCTTATTTCTGCTATTCTATTTTTCTATCATTGTTGTCTGTTTATTTTTCTCCTTCATTCCACTGTCTGCCCCTTTCATAGAGGCCTTTCTGCCATTGTTCCTGGAATCCTGGTGATTTTCTTCTCTCTCTCTAGAATGTCCTTCAATATTCTTTGCAGGGTTGGATTGGTAGTCACGAACTCCCCCAGTTCCTCTTTGTCATGGAAATATCTTGTCTCTCCATTAATTTTGAGAGACAGTTTTTCAAGGTACATCAATCTGGGTTGGAGGTTATTTTCTTTCAGGGCTTGGAATATTTTGCTCCAAGCTCTTCTTGATGTGATGGTTTGCATTGAGAAGTCTGCTGTGATTTTGATGAGTTTTCCTTTATAGGTGATCTGTTTCTTTTCTCTGACCACTTTTAATATTCTGTTCTTGTGATGGATTTCTGGGATCCTGATTATTATGTCTGGGTGTAGATCTGTTTTGGTTGTAGTTGGCTGGAGTTCTGTATGCCTCATTTATCTGAACTTCACTTCCATTACATATGCTTGTGAAGTTTTCCTTAATTATTTCTGTGAATAGTCTTTGTATTTCATTTATATTTGTCACTGTATCTTCATTCACATTTTTTATTCTTAGGTTATAAATCCTCTTGTCATCTTCTAGCCTTTGTATCGTTGCTTCCTGGTTCCTTGTTATTTTTAAGAGATCCTTCCTTTTGCAATCATATATTGCAAATCTATCTTCAAGTTTTGAAAGTTTGTCTTTAGTTTCTGTTAAAAGGTTTTGCCAGCTTTCAATGGAGTTTTTAATTTACTGATACTCTCTTTGGATCTGTTTCATGTATTCTAGGTTTTGTTTACATTTTTCATCAAAGGCTTCTCTCCTTTCTCTGGGTTCCTCTATTCTTTCATTTATGTCTACTTACCCAGGACTTCTTTTATTAATCTTCTTATATCTTGCTTCACCTGAGTTAGAATTTCAGATTTAAATTCATCGATGAGGTCACAGAAGTATTTCTTTATTTCTGATGAGGCCATGTCTGATATTACATGATTGCTGCCCTCAACCTCCTCTGCATTTACCTCTACTTGACTCTCTTTCCCTGGTTCGGTGGTTGGAGCCTTTTGCTGTTTCTCTGTTTTGTCATGTTTCTGGCCCCCTTCAGACAGGTGAGTGGTGGAGATCTCTGGGCCTCTCACACTGCCCACAGTTTTTCTGCAGTGCACTGGCTAGGGAAGTGCTGCCCCGCTGTCCACTGCTGACCTGTGAGGTGCACATTGTGAGCCGGCCCTCTATGTCTCCCTCTATGTCAGTCAATCACTGGATGCTTTAGCACATTTGTGTGTTCCTGGGGATGGCTCAGGACAGCCTCATCCCGGCTATTGGGTTCCAACCAGGGGCCCAGCCCAAGCAGATCCCACCAATCTGCTCTGGACCAGGAGCCATCAACCAATGCCACCTCAGGTTTTGATTCAAGCCAGCCCTGCCCAACTCCAAAATGTAGTCTAGTCGGTCATCCTGCTCTGGGGAATCCAGTTCCCGTCACTCACCAAAGTTCACTCAGCTCACCTAGCCGTTTCCACTCCCAGCCACAGCGCCTCCTCCAGCCAAGGGTCTCAAGCTCACCAACACCAACTCTTGGCAGGGCCGCGACCTCAGTTCGATCGTGAGTTGCCTGACTCTAAGACGTGCCCAGTATGGCGACCGGAGCTTGCCCAGCTCCAGCCTTCTATCCACGCTTCTTCTTCTTTCTCTCTTTCTTTCTTTCTTTCTTTCTTTCTTTCTTTCTTTCTTTCTTTCTTTTTTTTTTCTTTTTCTTTTTCCTCAGTTTCTTCCTGTGAGAATTCCTCTCCTTTTGTCTAGCTTTCTCCATGTTGTAGATTCTAGCATCTGAGTTGTTTTTTTTTAGAGAGGTTCTCTATCGTCAGTCAGCCATCTTAGATCTCTTCCCTTTAGCTTTGCCAGCATTTTTATTGTTCGAGTTCTTCAAGATTGCAATTCTTTCTAGAATAATGTGGCACCTTATTGTTATTTTATTTTTCATTTCTGTAATAGCCAGAGACAGTGAACTTTTTTTCCCTATATTTTTTGACCATTTATATTTTTTCCTCAGTGAGGTGTCTGTTCATTTCTTGTGCCCATTTCTTGACTGGTTCTTTAATTTTAGGTAGTTTAATTTTTTTTTAGTTCTTTGTATATTATGAATATTAGTCCTAAGTCTGAGGAGTAGCTGGGAAAAATATTTTCCTCATTCTGTCTGTTTATTCTGCTATTTGATTATTTTGCTACACAGAACCTTTTTAGTCTCAAATAATCCCATTTGTTAACTCTTCCTTTTGTTTCTTGTGTAGTTGAGTTTCTGTTTAGGAATTCTACACCTATGTCTTCAAGTGTTTCATCTATTTTATCTTTCTAGGTTTGATATTTCTGTTTTAGTATTTGGGTCTTTGATCCATTTTGATTTTAATATAGTATATGATGAGAGATAAAGGTCCAGTTTCAATCTTCTGCAAACAGATAATCACTTTTCCAAGCACCACTTGTTGAATAGGCTGTCTTTCCTCCAACATATGCTTTTGGCCCCTTTGTCAAAGATACAAAAGTCCTTAACAAGATACTAGCAAATAAAATGCAACACATATCAAAAAAATTATACATCATGATCAAATAAGTTTCATCCCAAAGATGAAAAGAAGGTTCAACATTCATAAGTCAATACATATAATACATCACATAAACAGAAGCAGGGTCAAAAATCATATGATTTCAAGGAATGGTGAGACACGCCTATAATCCCAACATTCAGGAGGCTGAGACAGGAGGATTGCTGTGGGTTGGAGGTCACCCTGAGCCACACAGTGAGCTCAAGGCCAGTGTGAACTACACAGCAAGATCCTGACTAAAACAAGGAAGAAGCATGCAAGCAGAAACCATGAGATCATATCAGTAGATGCAGGAAAGACTTGACAAGATCCAGCACTCTTTCATGCTAAAAACACTGAAGAAAGATCATACCTGGTTACAATAAAAGCTATTTATGACAACCAACAGCCAACATCATACTAAATAGGGAAAAACTGAAAGCATTTCCCCTAATATCAGGAACTTGATAAGAATGTCCACTATGACTTCTTCTATTCAACACAGCACTTGAAACATTAGCCAGAGCAAGCAAGAAGAAGAAGAAATAAAAGAGAGACATATAGGAAAGGAAGACCTCAAATTATCATTATTTGTAGATGACAGGGTACTCTACACAGAAAACAGAAAGAACCCCACCAAAAACCTATTAGAATCAATAACAAACTTTACAACATAGAAGGAAACAAGATCAACACAAAAGTCACTAGCATTTTGGTCTATCAATAATGAATAGGACGAGAAGGAAATTCAGAAAACAATACCATTCACAGTCACATTAAGTTAAAATGAAATACCTAGGAATTAACCTAAGGAGTGAAAGGCCTCTACAAAGAAAACTACAGCACTCTGAAGAGGCAGGTTGGAGAGGACATTAAAAAATGAAAAGACACCCCCTGCTTCTGGAGAGGTAGAACCAATATTGTCAGAGTGTCCACACTCCCAAAGCTGTTGTACAGATTCAGTGCAGTCTCAATCAAAACATCAACAACATTCTTTACAAGGCTAGAGAAAAAAATCCTAAAAATTCTGTAGAGTCAGAAAAGACTCATAGTAGCAAAAGAAATTTTGCATAATAAGAGTTAAGCAGGATGCCTTAAAATATCTGACTTCAGGTTATACTACAAAGCAACATGATAAAAATGATATGGCACTGAAACAAAACAGATACATGGATCAAAGGAAAAAATAAAGAATATAAATACCTTCACAGACATATTCAACTATCTGATCTTTGTAGCCAACTTTTCTATGTTTCAGTGAAAGATGAACTTTAATTGTATTACAAGCATTTCTGAAGTTTTCAATTTGATTGAAGTGAATACTAATTAGAAGAGGGACTTTTAACTTTACATGCAAATGTTTGTCTTCTCGTCCTGTTTGTGTTTTGTTTGGTTTGCAGTACTGAGGATGGAACACAGGCCTTCTTATTTTTCTTCCATGGAGGTACACTGCCTGCTGTTTTTCAAATTTTGTTTTGAGACAGGGCCTCAGGTTGCCTGGGCTGGTCTTCAAACTTGTGCTCTTCCTTTCTCAGCCTCCAGAGTAGCTGATGGATTTGCTTTCATTTTCTAACTCAACAGTGGAAAAAATTGTTTCAAGTAATGATGAAGTTTTAGCAAACACTAGATGCAAGCAAAGAACTTGATTCTTTTGTTTAATGTACCAAATTGAGTATATTATATAATCCTTTCAAGGTGTTGAAATTATTATCTTGTGTCCCAGCACTAAGGTACTAACACTGAATCAGCAGCTCAGCTCTATTTTAGGAATCTGTATGGTCCAAAAATTTGCCTAGAGTTTATGATCACACTACCCTTGATGTTATAAGACAAATATTAACATTTTGCCCAAACAGGGTGAAAACCAGGAAGAAGTAAGGCAAAGACTAAAACTCCACCTTAAAGTTGCTGTAATCCTAAGGATCAGAAATGAACGAAGCACATCATGCTAAGCACCTCTGCACTTCTGCTCTAATCTACTGCCAGGATTAGTTTCATTGCTTTAGAGAAATAATGAGCTCAAGATATTGCCTCAACCTTGGGCTAAAATTTCCTAACATGGATTAACTCTCACTGTGAGCTAAATGAAGTTGTGTTGCTGAACCAATGGTATACATCATTCCTTCCTTAAAGAATCTGCTTCACTCAGCTTGGAGGGTCCACCAGACCTTCCACAGCTGCCTAACCTGAACCCTAACCCTAACCCAGCCTAATCAGGGCTGCAGGTTCCTCCTATGCAGCGACTCAAACCAGAACCAGAGAACAAAGTCAGTTCAATGGTGTTGGCCTTGGAAGGTCACATAGTTATGTAGAGCATTCGGCATGTGAAAACCAAACAACAAGCAAGTCGTAATGATCAGAAGCCAGGAGGCTGGCTAAGAAAGCAGGCTGAGTGAGAAATATGGGAAATTATAGACAGATTTGACAGGATCAGGATGGAGGCAATCAGTGCATTCTAGTTTCCTGGCCCCTTTGACACTCTGCTGTACTTCTGAGCTTTTGGCTTGAAACAGTTACCTGAAATGTTAACCAATCCCCCTTACATTACCATTGTGTAAGTGAAAAGTATTAGTGTTTGCATCATTGTCATTATCACTAAATGCACACATGCACACACACACTCATACAACTAGTGCTACAGCTAGTGAAGAATCATAGAAACTATAAATACTCAATTTGGTTTATATTAAAAATGAATAGAGTTGCTCAGAGTAGGAACCAAGATTAAAGAAATACCCAGAACAAATCATTTGAACAGATAGATATTTTGAGAGAATAAAATAAGATTGAAGGTAGTTGGGATACTGAATGAGCTATTAGGGCAGATTTTTAAAAGCCAGGTTTTCTTAGTCACTTTCCTCCTCAATGGGACAAATATCTGACACCACAGCTTAGTTCAGGTTTTGGAAGTTTCAGTCCTTGCATGGTCAATGGGCTCCAGCATAACAGGAGGGTCTGGGGGAAGAAAGATGCCCACCTCATAGCAGCTAGGAAGTTGAGAGCAAAGAGAGAGCCAGGAGGGAGGTCTCCTTCCAGGTCACCCCCAGGGTCCTGTCTCCTGTCCAAACCAGCTGCAGATCCCCTTAAGCCAGGTCCCTTCCATAAGCCCTGACTCTCAGTGCATGAGGGTACAAACCATGACACAAGCTATTTATTGACAGAAGTTCATTTCTCTTTTAGAGCTTTTCACTTTTTTGTATTTTATTTTCCAAATCTTCCTTGGGAAATAGATTTGCATCTTCTCATTAACGACATCCTATGCTGAGGCTGCACAGAGGAGGCCTAGTTTTACTGGGGGTATAGCAAATTCCCACTTCCTTTCATACACCAGTGGCTCTCAGCAGGGCTCTAACAGCATTTTCAGTGGAACAATCCTTCATTATGCAGAATCATCCCTAGACTGCAGGATGTATAACATCTCTGGTCCCCAGGCACTAAATGATACAATACCTCTCAGTCATTGTGACAACTAAAAGCACAATGCATATATTTCCAAATGTCCCACGAGTGGGCAGAATACTGCCTGTGGTTGAACACTACTGATCTAGCCATTAATAAACTCATTTCCATTAATTGCAATGGAGTAAGTCTTGATGAAGACAGTGGTTCATAAATAAGAATATTAAATAATTTTAATTTTTCCCTGAAGCACTCAGGTCAATGATAGGTGATATCCTTGAAAGCCATTGTTATGTTCATTCCACAATGCATGATTGAAAATTGAAGCATAGGAAGTTATCCTCTTACTTTTGTACAAAACCCTCAGAAGGAAAATGGGTAATGACAACTAAACTCAATAGGTAAATAGAATAAGCGTTCTATAAAGAACATGAAATGGACGGTAAAAAGAAAATGGACCTCGGCCTAAAGATGAGGGCTAGGCTCAAAGAACATATGAAGAAAGTTCATGATCTCCAAGAGACAATAGTACGGGGAACTGACACACTGCGAAGAGCAGAGATACGAGCCACGCTCTGAGCCCCTGCTGTGCTGAACGCAGTCAGAAGACGCTGTTGCTCTTGGACCAATAAAGATAAGCATTGCTTCACCCCATGAAATTCTGTAGCAACTGTGCTTCAGATTTAAAAGTATATTTTAAAAACAGGATTTATGCACTTGTATTCCTCAGTGACTTAGGGTGATAATCTCCCAGATAATCGCATGGCCACTCCGCCACACTCTTCATGCTGTGTGGCCCTGTCGGCCTCTTGGTGAGCCACAGGACTGCTCTATGGTAACCTCTTTCTCCAACCTGTTCTTCACTTCTTCTAGCACCATTTCATAGATTATGCATCCATTAATTCATTTATCCAGATATCAAGGAGGGAGGCCACATGTCCTCACTGGAATGTGAACTCTGAGGGAAGCAACTTTTTCAGTACCTAGAATAATACTTGAGAATAGTAACTACTTAATAAATACTGAATGGACAAATGAATGAACATATCTAAGAATAGATCAGATAAATATTTAATGAACAGATAGGAAATATTTAAAGAAGACTGATTATGTTTAGATAGCTCTTTAATTCTTCGAAGTTGACAGCATGAAAAACAGACTCAATACCACACTGTGGTCCCATGACTGAGTGCCCCAGGCTAGCTGGGTTATGGGAAGGGCCATAATCAAGTGTGCCTGCCCTCACCTGCTCATTTAGGGCAGCCCCATAGAGGGAGGTGCTCTTACCTTTATTCAGTGTTTCTTCCTAGATGGCTAAAGATGGTGAATATTTTTTCCTATACTTTTTGGCCATTTATATGTTTTTCTCTTGAGAAGTCTGCTCAGTCCATTTACTGACTGGACTATTTGTTCTTTTGGTATTAAGTTTTCAAGTTCTTTATATATTCCAGATATTAGTCCTCTACCAAGAGTGGCTGGCAAAGATTTTCTCTGATTTTGGGGATCGTTTCCTCACTTTGTTGATTGTTTCCTTTGCTATATAGAAGCTTTTCAATTTGGCACAACCACATTCATTGATTCTTGCTACCATTTCCTGAGTCACTGGTGAGGCAAGAAGGAAGACGATGGACTGAGCCCAGCCTGAGCCACCTGTCAGGCAACGTCTCAAAAAGAGGTAGTGGCAAATGGGGAGGAAAAAGAAGCTTTTCTAAGGATGTTTATGTACAGAAGCTTCTAGGCAATGCCCATCTAACATGGGAAGAGCTGTAGGGTTGCCAGCCCTATACAAAAACCATCTTAACTGATATGCCGTCCAAAGTGGCATTTTATAAAGAGTGTAAGCTAAAGATGGCCAATCCTTAGCCCCAGCCACTTAGGGAGAAAACTGTCGCACTATGAGATGTGATCCGAAGTATGGTGCTAATGTTATTAAATTATCCCAGTGACACATACCACCCTTATCCCCTCAAGTTATTTCCCCTTGCTTTAAACAACTCATTCCACCATTCTTGTCACTTTCTGAAGCAGTTCTGGAGCCCTCTTTTCTGAGTGTTTTCCCTTGCACTGTCACAGCCTCCTCCATATTCTAAATGTTCACCTTTCAATAGAAGAAGCCAGAAGTCACACTGTGCCAGATCAATGAAGACGATGGACACGGCGCACTGTCATGTTTTTATGAGTCTGACCTTCTGTGAGACGGCATTCAGTAGCCGCATTCACTGTTTTTAATTGCATCTTGTAAAGACACTCAGGAAAGAAAACCTGCAGCACCACTTCAGAAAGTAGGAGGAATGATGGCATAAGTGTGTTCATGGCAAGGGGGAGTATTTTGAGAGGAATTAATGGCAATGTGTCTTTTAGTGTGATAATTTTTTTAAATCTACATGTTCACCACATAGTCTGATCACACGTCACACGTTGAGGGCTTGAAGCCACCAGTCAGGAACGCAGGAGCCAGGCTTCAGGTCAGGCACAGGAAGACAGCAGGACCTGCATCCAGGGTGATGCATCTCTGCCCTAGATCCAGGGTCCCTGTCACCCTGCTCCCTCAAACCCAAACTCCAGCAATGGACTCTCGAGCACAGAGATCACATGATGTGAAATTTATCAGGATTAACAAACTAGGAATAAAGTAGCAGAAAAGTCCAATTAAGTCCTTGCAATTCCCATGATTTTGTTTTGAATTTTAAATTTTCTTGGTTGGGAAAATAAATGAAAAGGCTTAGGATGGACCTGAAGTCAAAAGATTGTAAAAGAAATCTCTCTCTCTCAGCCATATGATGCACAGGGTGACATTTGCCCATCACTGCAGACACCACTGTGACTGCCACCATGTAAAACAGGAAGCAAGGGCTTCAGATGCAAATAGCAGTGAAGCTGACACAACACTGTGGGCCCTGCTGGAAAAGGCACTATTCTTCCAAAGTCTCAATCTCCTCTTTACTGCCCTTACCTATAAATGATTATTAATTCAATAAATAGCTTCATTGTTAACTGAAACATTTTCCGAAGCTGTTATACTCTAGGTCAGAAAACCATACCTGACCTTCTTTAGCTGGTCTGCAGTAGAGAGTTTAGTTTAGTTGTTGTTGTTTGTTTCAGATTTCTTTTCTTTTTCTTTTTTTTTTTTTTTCTTTTTTCTTGGTGCCGGGAATGGAACTCATGATCTTGCGTCTTCCAAGCAGGCACTTACGCCACTGAGCTAAATTCCCGGCCCCAGATTTCTTTTTTTCAAAATTGGGATGAGGACAAAAGGGGATTACAATATTGGTGAATCATAGACTTGGTTTCTGAAAACGTGCAGCATCCTTTCTTCTCTTTTGTTTCATGTTGTTTTGCTTTTGAAATAGGGTCTCGCTAAATCACCTAACCAGCTTTGAAAATGGGGTCCTCCTACTTCAGCCCCCAGAGCAGCTGGGATTAGGGGTGTGTGTCACTGAGCTCAATCCATCCACTCCCAATATGGTCATTCAACGATTTTCCAGGCATGTTCTAGACTCTTAGGATGCAGCAGCAATCAAAATGTAAGTGCAACTGTCCTCCTCGAGCTGCCTTCCCAGAGGAAATCTTAAAGTAAGAGATTAGATGCTGCTTTAGTTACTTTTCTCTCATTGCTGAGACAAAATATCCAGTAACCAAAGTTGAAAGGAAGAAAGTTTTGCAGTTTGCAGAGGTTTAGTCCATAATCAGCTGACTCAAAGGCAGGATGGCACGTGGCAGAGGGGCCACAGTTCATGGCAGCTGAGGACAGCAAAAGAAACAGAGCAACAAGAGGGAACAAGGCTCTTTTTGCCCCTTTTTAGCTTATCCAGACTACTGGGATTTGGGCAGTGCCAATCCAATCAGTGGAGTGATCTGGCAATCACCCAGACTTAGTCCCAGCACCCTTAATCCCAGCACTGCTCAACAAATGAATCACATACTCTAGATTCAGCTACTTCTAAAAGACCTGCCCCCCATGACTGCATGAAACTTTGGGGTCACATCCAGACACAAACCATAACATTCAACCGCTGGGTCCTCAAAGACTCATGCACATTCCTTTATGAAAAGACATCTAGTCCCTCTCTAAGTGATGCCAAAGTCCCAACAGATTCAGCACTGCTGAAAAGTCCAAGTCCCCAGCCTGAGATTTAAGGCAAACTCTTATCTGTAAGCCTCTGTACAAATGAAAAGAAAATTAAATGCTTCTAACATTCAATGACACAAGATAAACATTTGCATTCCAAAAGTTACAAATGGGGTTAAAGGAATGGGACCAAAGCAAGTCAAAAATTCAGCAGAGCAAATTTTAAATACTTGGGCAGCATCCCATATTCTGTGGCAAGTCATGAACTCCAAAGGGCTTGGATGGCTCCACCCCTACAGCACTGCTGGTGGTTGTAGCTCCCATGGCTTCTCTCTTGAGCCATCTCTGCTCCCTTTTTGTACTTTTCATCAGATGATTCACATTCTGGCTTCTTCAAACTTCTAGGATCTCCACTGCACTTTGGCTTCACCCTCACAGCTTCACACATTCCCTCTTAGGGGCACACTGCCTGGCCTCCCAGGCCTTCTTCAGAAATCTGGGTGAAAGCCTTCTAATCCCACAACTCTTGCATTCTGCATGCACCTAAAACCAGTACCATGTGGTTGATGCCAAGATCTACTGCCAGCAGGAGCAATGGCTGGCTGGCTTCCTGCTCTGTTGGACATAGGGACTAGTACCAGGATCACTGAGCATTCTGAATCCAATCCTGAGGAACCAGTTCTTTAGGTCACAGCCATTCTGGAACATGGGGTTCTGTGGCTTTCTTCTCAAAGCAAAGTCTCTCACTTTGGCCAATTTGAAGCTACAAAGGCTGCTTCTTTAATGGCCTCAGACCATATTTTCTATTTTCCTGTTCCTTCTCAGCATTTAAGATCTCCTCTGCTCTATCTGCAGTTCACAGCTTTACTGGAGCTTCCTTTATGGCCAAACTTACAACATTTTACATCATTCTGCCGGGCTCTTTGCCTTTGATTCAGATCTGGTGACAAAACCTCAACAATAGTCATAACACCGCTTTAATATTAGACTGTCTTCAAATTTCTTTTGCCAGATTTATTAATCCACCATCCTTAAACTCAATCTCAGGCAAATTCTCTAGACATTAGCAAAATGTAGTTAAAGTTTCTACGAAGTTGAAACTGAAACTTGTCAGGAGTTCAGGAACCAATGCAGAGCTTCTTCCCATCTGAAACCTCCAGAGTTTGGTCTTTACTGGCAGGATTTCTATCAGCCTTCTGATCTTCTGAGCTCTGACCATAATCTCCCATAGTACAGTCCAAAGCATTCCAACTCTACTTTTTTAACTAGCATCTTTAAACTTTTCCAGACTCTTCCCACAAGCCATTCATAGTTATGGTATACAAGGGAATAGATTCACTATAGGACACAAAATTTATAGGATTATTTTCTAATATTCACCCAAAGAGTCAAATATAGAAGAGCCCAAGAGATCTGTCCATGCACTAGAGACCCAAAGGATCCAGC
The DNA here is from genome assembly GCA_004027455.1 of Hydrochoerus hydrochaeris. NCBI lineage: Eukaryota > Metazoa > Chordata > Mammalia > Rodentia > Hydrochaeridae > Hydrochoerus > Hydrochoerus hydrochaeris. The sequence goes on along the minus strand of PVLA01012516.1, from coordinate 6,553 downwards.
TGAGGGCCCAGATCCCATGGAAATGTCCTGCAAGAGTCCAGCTGAAAACCTGGGGCCCATAGCAATATCCTCCATGAGTCCAGCTGAGGCCTAGTGCCCACAACAATGTCCCATGCAAGTCTGTATCAAAGATCTGTTGATCAGTTGTAGGAGCTAGAAAGTCTGTACTTCCAAGAAAGATCTGTGCCAGCAGGCTGAGAGATCTGCACTGGAGCCAGGAGGCAATGCTGAAGGTAAGGACCAGAGCTCCCCTGAAAAGAACCATCCTCAGAGACAGCGAGGACCTGAGCTCCTCCGATGATGAGAACAGCTGAGTTCATAGCAGGAAAACCAGTGCAACCAGCTTCTCTGGAATCAACAGTATTCCACCTTCCCCTCTGGCTCTGCTTTTATGCTGCTGACAACAATCCTCAGGTGGGCCTTCCACACCCAGCACCATGCTGACTAAGTTCAAGTTGACCATTAGTTAATCCACCACAGATGTTCTTTGTTCACTTGATTTATTTCTGTTAGGAACAACTGGCCACAAGGAAGAGGCTTAGACAGGAGTTTGAACATATTTTTCTGTTACCCACTTAGAAACTGTCACTAAACAGTCCATCTTTGCTCCAACTCATGGTATTGGAAGACTTTTACTCACATCATAAGTTATATAATTTATGAAGGCTATGATTTCTTACCATTTCTATGACAAAAAATTATGCCAGAAAGTAGAAAGGGATATTAGCAAGTATATGAAGACATATCTGTAAACTTGCCCTTCATCAGGCTCCACCCATGTGAGGGTTTCAGAGGGAAACACCATCAACTCTGTGACCCAGTGGTCAGCAAGGTCATGCTGTTCAGTCACCTCCTCTACACAGTATGTAGATCAAGTTTCTAACCTTCATTAAGTAAAAGCCCCTTGAGGTTCAGATGTGTTGATTCATTTTTAAAACAAAATGGGAAGCAAAGAGCAAATGGCAGTCACAATGGCATAAAGACTCATTTAGTCCTGGTCCTGAAAATCAGTGTACTAAAAAGATAAAGACCTATCCAGGTTCACCAAACTCCCAGGGGCGACGCAGGAATCGTGTTGGCTGCCATAGGATCAGCAGGAACCACTACTGTGCTCTATGTTGCACTGCTCACTGGAGGTCTTATGACAAAGGCAATCTTGAGGTGGCTAACTGGTCTATCTTAACTTACATATGGGGTGCAAGGCTGCCTACCAAAGTCAAAGAGAGCTGCTGTATTGTGCAGGAAGTGATGAGGTTGTGCTACAGGTCAGAGCAGAAGACCCTGAGGCCCGTGTTCCACAACTTATTTTCATACATTTGGAGTAATCACCAATTTTATATTTTTCACCTTAATAAAAAGAGGTCAAGAAAACTTGTACTTCTGGGATTTTTCTAGTCCTCAAACAGCCTTAAGAATAATGTTTTGACAAGTTAGGTATTAATGTTCAGGAACCTGTTAGTGTATTTTACTTTGAAATATCAAAATCTAACCCAGAGCAGGATGGGGCCAGCCTGCACTCTGACTGAGGGTGGCCGAATGTCGGGGAGAAGTGCGTCCAGAGAATGACCAGGGTCTGCAGCGCCCTGCTTCTGTAAGTCTCTCTGTCTCAGATTCTCTTTCTTTCCTCCTTTTCAAGCTGCCTGCAATATGTTCCAGACATCAGAACTTCGTAAGCAATTCCTGCCAGCAGCAGAAGGGACCCCATATCCATTTTCCACAAGAACTGAGGTTCCCCAGAGATGCTATGTTCATCAAATATGAACAAACATAGCACAAATCCATGCTGTGCTCTCAATCATATTGACATAGTCTTTTGTAGCATTTCATCCAATTCTGGTTTTCTTGCCTGAGAAGTGGATTGGGCTGTGTGGCGACAGGACCAGCTCCACAGTTTGAGGAGCTCAGTATGGGGTGAGACTGTGAATCCCTTTTCCGGTAAGTAAGAAGCATTTCAAGATGGCAGCGGAGGAGGCTGAAAGGAAGCCTGGGGAGACCAGCCCCAAACCAGCCCAGCATGGGTTGTGCTTAGAGCTTTTCTCTTTGTGTTTCTTATGGTAAACTCAAGCCAGATGGTGGCTGAATGATAAATGTGAAGTCAGAGTTAAAATGTAGCAGGACAGGAGATGGCAAAGATGCCACAGCAAACCTGAAACATCTGTAGTGTCCACAGAGCCGGCTGAGGGCTGATCAACAGAGGTGAGTGATGGGGGCAGCCGTGGGGCCAGGTCCTGGGGCACTGTGCTCTTTCTGAAGGGACCCTAGAGAAAACATTTCTGCAAAGAAAAGAATTCGCTGCCAACCCAATGTGCCAGTTTATAGTAACACCAAGGAAGGAAGGCAGGATAACGCTGGGATACTGCATGAGCAGACAGCCTTGGTTTTGTAATTTTGAACTTTAACACATGCCTTATTCAGTACTGTCTAACATAGATGTTTCCTCCCTCAGAGTGGCGAGAGAGGAAAGGATATGCACAGTCCCAAGTCCTGCACCAAGTCACCTTGTAACAATCCTGTTTGAGATTCAGTCTCAAGAATCAGGAGTCTAAATTCGTGACTCAAAACTTTCTTTACTTGGCCCACTTTTCTACATTTATTTTTAAAAGAAAACATTTTATTTGCTGATAGAAATTTGAACAATAATGTAGAATTATGTAAAATTCAAAGTGAAAATCTCTGATTTGTCTTTTTGTGAGGAACTTATATCTTTTCTAATTTTTCTATAAAATGTTTCACATTAAACTATAAAGAGTTCTTTAAAAATTCTGTGTTTTCCACTGTTTCATTTATCTTTTTTTGTTTGTTTGCCAGTAGAGACTAAGACTTGTTTTTAGGGAAAAGAAAGGAGGGAAAGAGAGAGAGAGAGGGGGAGAGAGAGAGAGACAGAGAGAGGGAGAGAGAGAGACCTGTTTTATGTTCTTTATACATAGTCCTCTCATTTTTTAAAGAGTTGATTTTTTTCAGCTAATCAATATGAGGTCCATTATTACCATTTGATTGTAACATGTGTTTTGTTTATTTGTTGCAATGGATGAACCTATTTTTATGCCTATACCAAAACAGTATCAAAAAATTAGCAACCAATGCTATAAATATTTGCAGATAATAAATATCAATTTCATAAATAACCAAGAAAATATTCAATATGGAAAAGACTGGACTTTAGAAAAAGTATTAATTTAACTCCATTCAACAAACATTTATTAAGCATCGACTGGATACCTTTAACGAAATAGGTCCTTCAGACCTAAAAACGACTTGATGACCACGCAGTCCTGCTACTCACAGACCTGTACAGCACCACAGGCTAAATGAGGCCCCGGATGAAAGTGGTCCATCTCGGCAGCATGGACCACATGACTTGATACATCTTTCATGTCAAATCTACATCACTTCTTACCAGCAGCCCAGTGTGTGACACACAAAGACTTTGTTCCCTTCCTGAACTCCACTAGAGGACACTAGCTAGCAGACTGGAAAGCATTCAAACAGCATAAGCTATACTTGCCCGGTGGTGTGTACAGAGGGCATCTGAGGGTGTGTTTATCTTCCTTGACTCCTTCTCTGGAGAGTTTTCTATTCCTTGCAAATCTTCAAGGTTAGGTAGTTGATGACTGATCTTGCAACAGCAGCAGCAATGAGTGAGGCAGGCTTGACTGCAGGGACCACACGGATGTTCTGTGTGGATTGAAATCTTCCCTAAACAGGATGTGCAAGTGTCCCTAAGAAGAGAAAAATCAAACTGTCTGAGCTGATTCTCGTTTCTTTATATTTTAATAAAGTAGGTGATAAAAATAGAAGAGACTTCCTTTATCTGCACTGAGTTGACTGCCTCTGGGGGTATGTTGACCACTATGGAGCCGTATGTGGGTTCTTCATGCATGTGTATATGTCTGTCTGTCCTGGAAAAAGAAGCAAGGGTACAAGTGAGGGCAGCAGAGCAGGGCAGACGCAGGCTTGGAGGGACCTGGATGTTCACAGCAAGCTGGGCTGCAGACTGCTCCTTTCTAGCCTCCTGTTCTCACGCTCCTGCCTGCAAGGCTGCCTTCCTTTGACCTTGCTCAGCCACCAGTCCAGCAGGGCAGCTGGAGGGCAGCCTGAGGCCTGGGCTGGAGTAGGGGGATCCCATTTTCCCTTCCGTGGTATTCTGCCATCGTTGTCTGGCTACAGAGCTCCCCAACTTGTCTAGATTTCCTGGAAACATATCAGCCTCAATCGTCTATAGACTACCAACCTCCCTTATTTCTAAGACATTTCCAGACACTGTTATAAATTCTGTATTTTTCATCTTTGCATTAACCTAACCAAAGCTAGTGGGGAGCTCACTATAAGACTGGAACAGGAATGTAATCATTTGTTTCATTCATTCATCCACTCAAAAAAACACGCTGAGTGACAAGTAGGTACCAGACGGTGACAGGACTGGGTGACTCAGCAGTGCAGGAGTTAGACAGACTCCCTCCCCTCTTACAACCTGGTGGGGAAACAGATTGTTCAAGTGTTTTGTAAATTGTATGGGCTGTTCTGAAGAAAAGGCTTAGGGGATTTTTGAAAGATATAGATTGAAGGCTACAGGGTTCATGGAAGACTTCACTGAAGGGCACAGGGCTTTACCAGTGACTTCTAACAAGCACTTAAAGAAGTTATTACCATCTCAACATGCTTCCAGAAAATAGAAGAGGAGAGAATATTTCTTCTCAAATGGTTTAAAGAAATCAGAAATATCCTGATACCAAACCTAGATAAAACTTTACAAGAAAAGATACAGAGAACTTCATGAACACACTTGGTGAGTAGAATAGTGACTCCCTAAGTGTGTCCGTATCCTAGCTCTGACACTTCTGAACACAGATTTCTGCAGCAAGAGGGACTTTGTAGATGTGAGGAAGATGCCAAGGCAGGGAGCCCGCCCAAGGCTCTCCAGGCAGGACTGATGTCTTTACAAGAGGGATGCAGGAAGAGTCAGAAGTAGAAGAGAAGGCTACGAGATACTGAAAGCAGAGATGAGAGGGATGTGTTTGAGGTAGAGGAAGTACCTACAAGATGCAGGACAACTCAAGAACGCTGCTCAGACTCAGAAGGCATCAGCTCGAAAAGAGCTCGGCCACCACCTTGAGCACATGGCACTGAGACCTCCTTGGGATGTCTGATCTCCAGAACCCTAAGAAAATTAATATGTGCTGTTTCCAGAGTGATTTGTTACAGAGGCAACAGGAAACTAATGCAGCATGATTGTGTGGGTCGTTAGCTAAATTTCAGCAAACCAAACCCAGAAATTTGTAAAAATGATAATATATCATCAACAAATGATGTTTATTTCAGGAATTCAAGATTAGTTTGACATTTTAAAAAAATCAATCAATATAATTAGCCATTTTAACAAATTTAAAAATAAAAACAACATGACCATCTCAAATAGATGCAGAATAAATATTTGACATAATTCACCTGTAAATGATAAAACATTCTCTGCCAAATGTGACTAAGTGGGAATTTCTTAAACTTTGCAAAATGTATTTATTAAAATTCTATGCATAATACCAGAAACAGCTGTGAAAGAAGAAATCTGTTCACTTTAGGAATAGTGAGATGATACTCATCCTCACCACTTCTATTTAATACTGTGCAGAGCCAGCATAACAAAGCAAGGAAAAAGGTAAAAAAAAAAATTGGGGGAGAAAAGAGCAACATATTTTTTCATGAGTTGGCATGATCTAATTTTAAGGAAGTCATTAATAAAACCAACTATAACTCACAAGGAGGTTTTGAGCAAAGCTCTAAGATGAAGGATCAATGTACAAAAGTCAACTCACTTGATACATTATCAATAAACAATTTAGAATTAGGAAATTAATTAGTGTAAAACATTACTGAGAAAAAACAAAGAAAACGTAAATAAGCATAGAGATATACCATTTCATGGAAAGAAACTCTCAGAATTATTAAAATCCTAATGGGTTTTATGAAAATTTTCAAGCTGATTCTAAAAGTTATGTGGAAATGCAGAGGACTTAGGATAATTAAAACAATTTTGAAAGGAAAACAGTCCATTCAAGTAGAATGGACTTACAGATCAATAAAACAATAAATTTTCCAAAACTAGACTCATGCACATAAAGTCAATTAATATCAGCAAAGAAACTAAAGTAATTCAAAGGGAGAAGCAATGGTCTTCTCAGCAAATGGAGCTGAAACAACTGGATATTTATAGAACAAAATGAATTTCAAATTCGTTCTCAAAGCATACTAAAGAAAGCTAAGATATATCAAAGACCTAAATGTAAGCGCTCGTAAGATAAAATTTTCTGGCAAAACATAAGAAAATATCTTTATGAATTTGGGTTTAACAAAAAAAACATTTTTTTTACACTGGGCATGGTGGCACATGCCTATAATCCCAGCATCCTGGAGACTGAGGCAGGAGAATAACTGAGTGCAAGGCCAGCCTGGGCTACATAGCAAGTTCAAGCCCACCCTGAACTACATAGTGAGGCTCTGGAAAGGAAGGAAGGAAGGGAGGAAGGAAGGAAGGAAGGAAGGAAGGAAGGAAGGAAGG
>PVLA01012515.1:0-43813 GCA_004027455.1 Hydrochoerus hydrochaeris | reverse complement strand
GAGCTGCAGTTAAGGAGAGGCTGAGCCCCTAGGGGTTCCAGAGCTGGCAGAGGTGCAGGTCCAGCTGCCAACAGATCACCTAGAGAGTAGAACCAGGTGACACATCCGTTATGTGCCACTACCTCTGCCCCTCCCCTCCCCTGTCTTTGTCCTCATCTACATGGCTTTGAAGTTTTTATTTCACGTAAACAGGGTAGTTACCAAAAACTTCAGGAATAAAACCAGAGAGCTGATGAAAACCCCACTGAGTTTCTAACTCACCTCACTGAAACCCTCGCCAAATTTAATGATGCACATCCCTCTTCACCTGAATGGACCATCCTTAATCAATTCCCATTTTATCTCCCAAGCAACTCCCGATATTAAGGCCAAATTCAACAAGTCTGACCTTGGCTCTCAGTCCCCTCAAGGTGACCTTCTAAATGTGGCTGTGTCTTCAACACTAGAGAGGAATACCAAAAACAGGATAATTTTATAAGGCAAAATTTAAACACCAACTTTTAGCTGAGGCAGTTGGGGCTCAAAATAAAACACAGGCTGGAAGGATGGATTCATGAATGAATAGATACATGAAAGGAAAGCGAGAGAGACAGAAAGATAAATGATTGGGTAGAGCAGCACAAGACCAATAGGTCCAAGTTCCACTTAACATGGGAAGTCTATGCCCTGAGACACTGAGAACAAGGGTGCCTGTGCTGATAGACTTTACTTGACCCTTTTTGATGACTCCTCAGTCACATTTCAGGAATGGTAATAAAGTCCTCTAGCTACATTTATCCAGTCCTTGTCGCAATGACCTCAGACCTAGAACTCTTTGGCCCAGTTCTCCATGAGGGTTTTTCTGATCCTTTCCAGCTCCAGGACTCAGGCTAGGATTGACCCAAGAACCAGGACTTGGTGAGAACTTGCTAAGTACCTGGACAAGGGGAGACCTAGAAGGCCTTGGGCTGGGACTCTCCTTGGGTTCTCAAAGACTCCCCACTTTTCTACCTTGGCATGTCTCTATAAGGTCCTCTGAGGTATGAGTCCTGGGAGCATCTCAAGAACTTCAAGGGCCCTAACATCTTACCCAGGGCCCTGCCTCCTCATCTTCTCTGGTCAAATCTCAGAGTTGCAAGAATGAACTCCACCACCAGTCCTGATACCCCAGCATGGCATGGGATGTATGGTTAGTCCTAGGCCCTTACCAATATGGGTCCTCCATGTCTTGCAGCATGGCAAGAGCTACTTCCCTGGATGGTGCTGGACCAGCCACAGGATATACTAGAGGAGGAGGCCCCAACCTTTAGCCCACCATCCTCACCCTCTTCACCCTCTTCCTGCTGAGCCTCATCTACAACATGGCAATGATGGTGACAACTATGCAGGGCCCACCTGGTAGAAAAGAAGGCCCCCAGTAGTGAACCAGCTGGGCACAGAGGCAGGAAGCCAGAGGGACACAGAGGAGATGAAGTGCAAGGGTGTTTGGCCCAGAGAGAGACTCTCCAGTCTCACCACCTGGGGCTCTGTTCTCCAGCAAGCACCCTTCACAGACTCTGAGAATACCAGAGGAGGTGGCATTAGGGATAGACTCCCAGAAGCCAGACCAGGGGTGGGACAGGGGCACTTCAAGGACACAGCCCCTCAGGAAACCTTCTGGCCCTGGCCCCTCTTGTCTTTGTAGAGAGGAAGCATAGAAGAGCCCTCTACATGGCAAAGCTGAGCTCTGTGTGACAGCGCCTCCCTCCCTCTTCACATGCCTTACTGTGTAATGAAGTGATGCCAAGACACACACTAAGACTCTCGAGGCAATGCCCTCACACTAGGGCAGGGAACCAGGAAGTGTGGAGGCACCAGACAACAGCCTCCTGCCTCAAAGAATGTGGGGGAGAAAGGACTGGATGGACTTGGGGTTAAAGTGGAAAAGCCCCTTTTATTCTGTTTTTATGTTTGCAGCCTGTCCCATATAATACAGCCTTCTCACTCACTTGCAAATACCACAATTCACTTCCTGGTTCTTCATTCATGCCGACATATTTTTCTGTTTCCTATTCAATTTGCCTTTTCCTCAAAGTTACGGTACCACCCTGTGCTATCAAAAACCTACAGTTCTGATTCTGTACTTCCTGCCTGTAAACCTATTAAAAATTCCAAACCACCAGAGGGCGAGGCCTGGCTTTCTTTGCTGTTGGGAGGAGCCCTGCCAGGTAAAGCTGTTGACTGCCTCCAAATCCTGGGTGTCGTTCTGGTGTTTCTGCTTGCCGTAGCAGGGTGACCTCTGTCCAGGATCTAAAGCATGACCTCATCTCATGGAGGCTGAGACCCAAGTTCAGTGTTGGCTGCACCAAGGCAGGGTGTCCAGGAAGACTCATTTTCAGGGCAGGGTACTATGATAGACCTGATAATGGGCCCTGACCCTGGTAACTAGAAAATGATGGCAAACAAAAACCACAGTTCTAGGCACTGAGAGCAGATCCTCAACACAAAGCCTTGGTTCAGAATGTGAGACTGATTCCTAAGCACTGGGGCTAGGTCGTGATTACAAGGCTTGCTCTTTATCACAAAGACCTGGTGCTGAACCCTGAGCCCTGATCCTGAAAATTAGCCTAGTTTGTAAGCAATGAAGATGGACATGAACAGTGCAGCAGGTCATTACCTGGTGTAAAGCACTGAATCCTAGTCTATGGACATGAACACTGCAGCAGGTCTTTACCTGGTGTAAAGCACTGAGTCCTGGTTATGCTCTGAGCCTGGTTCCCAAGTGCTGAGGCTGGGTCCTGACTGCTGAGCTGATCCTGAAATTGAGCACTGGCATGAATGGTGAGCCTGGTTATTGAGCACTTGTAGGTGGCCTATGTTCACTGAGCCACATTTTTCTTTCTAGGTTCTAGTACTTAACACTAAGCCTGGTTCCCAAGCACTAAGTCTGGACCATGATTGCTGGGTCAGGTCTTTACTGTGGGGACCTGGTCCTGAACAAACAGATTGGCTAATAAGTACCAAAGCTGGGCCTGGTCTTTATCACAAGGACCTGATCCTGAACATTGAGCCCTGGTTCTGAGCACTCACCCTTGTTCCTAAAAACAGAAGTCCTGCCCTCAGGCAGTCGTTTTGAGGGGTCCCAGGTTCACAGGACTGAGCAGGCAGTGCAGACATCTGGGTTGCCCATCCTTCTTGGGACCATCTGAGAGCTAGAAACGTCCTTTTTGCTAAGAGAGGCCTAGAGGACAGGACCCCTGCATGAAACAGGCAGGTTCCTAAGCATAAGGCCACAGCTTCAGTCAAATAATGAGTACAATTAGTACAAAGGCCGCAGCAGAGATCATGGGCAGCTGGGAGCAGCTGAGCATGGCCTGGTCAGGGGCAGGCTGGACTGTGGTACAGGCAGAGCAGCTCAGTGTTGCACTGCCCAAGTCTATCCCCAGCTTCTGCTCCCTTCACTGTCACAATGCAGCACAGAGCAGGCTCCTAGACATCAGGGAGAAACCTACAGCCCTAGTAGATCCCAGACACAGGCTGAGAGTGTGGAAGCAGAAGAGGGCTCCAGGATCCCCACACCAGAGCTTGGGAGGAGCTGACAGTGGACAGCCAAAGACCAGCAGGAGCAGCATCCAAAGAAATAAGCTAGGGGGGCAACTGGGTAGCCAGAGAAGGGGGCAGAAAAATCTGACATAGGTGAAGACAGGCCATGGACATAGCTTGTAGTCCAGGGGGTGACAGGCAGGGTGCTATGCCACCCCAGTTAGGCCCTGTCCCATCTCCTGGAACCTAGGGCAGCTGTCTGCCCTCAGAGCCCCATCTGTGGCAGGGCCAGGGTCATCTCTGCTCACTCCCCCTAGGTTAGGGGTAGGGTCTTGAGCATAACTCCAGCTCCCACCTACTCCTGCCTGCCCAGGAAGCTGATCATGGCCATGACAGCAGTGGAGACCCATTCATTTCAGTCATCATTATTTGCACTGACCAAAGTGGGCCTGCCTTGGGGTGAGCAGGGGTCCCCCAATCCTGAGGCTTGTACTGTTCAGGCGGGCAGGGGTGGCTCTGTGGTTGCAGGTGGAGCTGGGCAGCTATTTTGGGCAAACTGCCTCAGAGGCAAGAAGCCAGTTTCTTGGTATGGAACGAAGAGCTATTTGCATGTACCCACAAAACCAAATTTGCCCAAAACAAATAACCCGGGAGAAACTGAGATCAGAGCCCCTTGGACCTGTTGGGTAGTGAGAGAGGTGTCAGGAGTGGGTTCTTATCAGAGGCTGATGTTTGGTTCCTGAATGCTGCCCCTATCCCATCTTGGTGGTTGCAGCCTTAAGCCACCTAAGAAGGCCCCCTGCAGCTTCCATGTGAGTCCTCTGCCACAAGCAGTGAGACAGGAACTCAGAGGTTATGGGGAGCTTTGGCCAGCTCACAGGGCATCACAGTGGGGGTGAGGGGAGCAGAGACCCCTACTGTTCTTTGGGACTCAAGATGACAGGGCCTTGGGAGAGGAGCACAAGTGACCATGAGGTGCAGAATATAGACTGTGAGTGCAGGTCCATTCACAGCACTGTCCCCAATCCAGAGATCTACAGGACCTGTGAGGCCTCCAGTCTCCAGGACAGGGTCTGAGCCTGAGAGATGCTATGGAAGAAGAAAGAAGGGTCACGTGGGCTGGAAAGGCCCTAGCAAGGCACCCTTGGGGGTCCCTGTTGCAGAGGGTATGGTGGGTTCCCTACACTGAGTGACCAGGGAGGGCAGGACACCAGGGGACAGGTTTCTAGAAACATCCCTCCACTAGGAACAGAACCATGACTCTAAGACTTGAAACAAACATCCTCATCATCCACTCACAGTCTGGGTCCTTGGTGAGCAGACAGATGGAGGCCCCTTCCTGAAGGCACCTCGAGGACGGTGACAGTGGAGGGAACAGGAGTTCCATGGAGTAAGCCTCTGAGTGACAGTGCCTGGGGCAGCACCCAGCCTTGGACACAGGGAACCTCTGGTCCAGGCTCCCCCTGGCAGACTATGAGCATCCAGTACAGTTGAGTGTGGGCAACTCTGGGCCTGCAGCAGGCAGGGGCTACAGGTATCCACTGGGTCACCAAACACGGCCACCAAAGCCCAGAGAGACCCACAGTTCCATTAGGACACAGACTAGGCTGCGGCTTACCATCCTGAGGCTCAGAACTTACCTCCAACCTTGCAGGACAGGGCAGCAGGAGAAGAGAGCAGGACTCTAGGGACAGGTAGTGGTCCCCTCACAAAGGCGGTACAGCTACTGAGGTACATGGTTGTTTGTGTGCCTGTGCACGTGCCTATGAATAGTGCATGCCGTGGACGTGAGGGTGCACGTGTTCACATGCTCTGAGGATGCTTGAGGAGGGCTGGTGGGCCTGTCTGTGTGGTCAATGGAGAGACCATGTCCCCTGTACCACTGAGGACAATGCTGAGTTTGGCAGGGCCTGGGTGACCTTAGAGTTGTCACCTAGAGGAACCGTATGCTGTGAGAACCATAGGGATGTAGAGGGCCCATCCTCACCTGTCCTGTCACCATGTCTGCCTTCAAAGCCTATCTCCAGACACATGAGGACCCCTCTGGATCACTGATATCTACCCCCACCCAAGGGTTTAGGCCCAAGTCTTGCCTCAAAGGGGTATTTCAGACAGACTTTCAAAGTGGCAAGCAGAAGGGAGAAGTGTTGGGGGACAAGGGCCACCCAGGGTCATTGATGGAGGGTAGGCAGGGACAGGCCATGTTCCCACTCTACTCACACTGTACATATCCAAACACCAGGACCAGTGGAGGCAAAAGCCTCTGCCACTCTACACCCACCCAAGACCATAGACCCCTCACCCCAACTGCCCTTAGCCTGTCCCTGAACCCCACATCCTTTCCAAAGTGATGGATGGACAACCTACTTGGGTATCAGCCACAACATGCCATGACCCAAGCAGCTTTTGAGGTTCCTGGGTTGAAGGACCATGAGAGGATGAGAAAATAAAAAAAGATGAAAGCCAGGGTCAAGTGGAGCCCTTACTCTCCAGATGGAAGGAAAAGATCTGCCTCCTCACAATAGGGGCATTTATTTACACATTTAGCAACACAATGTCACTTGGTCCTCCTCTGCCTAGCAACTCATTGCTTGGATTGTATAGGAGCCTGGTGTTTTCCCGGGCTGAGGCACTTCTCACACCTTATCCTTGGTACACTTTGTTCTTGGGATGCCATGCCCCAGCCCTGCACATGTGATCATTTTTCAGCTTCAGTGGCTCCTACAACAGCAGGCACAAGGCACCACATGGAGGTCCCTCACCTCACTGCTGTTGAAAAGCAAGATCCCCTACCAGACCCCCATGTGGACTTTGGCTGCTCCAACCCTGTCAGGGCACCCTCACACTGGTACCTGGGCACTCCTGGCATCCATCAGTGCCTATGGGCTGAACCCACCATCTGTGCTGGTTTCTGGCTATGCCACATCAGCTTCTCCTGGGCCCAGTGTGGGGATCCCAAGGGCCCAGGGTCAGCCCTCATCAGTTCCCTCACCCTCAGCCCAGGCCTGGGGTCTGTGAGTCTGTGGGTTCCTCTTTGAGGTCCACAAGCCTGTGTTAGCCAGCACAGTGACTGATGAACCTAGTCTAGTATTCATGACCCAGACTGAGGGTTTAGGAAGCAGGCTCAGTGTCAGGACCATAGCTGAATATTAAAGACCTAGATCCCTGTAACAAACTCCCAGTGCAGCAATCATGAACTAACCTCAGTGCTTAGAAACCAGGATCAGAGTGCAAGACAAGACCCAAGGTACAAAGACCAGGTGCAGTGTCATGACCCAGCTTCAGGTTTGCAAACACAGCTCATTGTTCATTGCCAGGTCACTTTGCTCAGGACCAAGGCTCAGTGTTCAGGCCAAGGCCCTTGTGATAAACGCCTGACCAGTAACTATAACTTAGCTTCAGAGTTTAGGAACCAGGCTCAGATATTACATAGGGTCCAGGATTAAGTACCGGGTCTTTGTGATAAAAATCAGATCGTGTTCATGGCCCAGCTTCAGTGTGCAGGAACGAGGATCACATTCAAGACCAGGGCTTCATGTGCAGGAAAAGGGCCTTGTGTTAAAGACTTGCCCTCTGATCATCACCCAATCTCAGTGCTTAGGAACCAGACTGGGGGCTCAAGGCCACGGCTGAGTGTTACTCATGAGGGAGAACCCAGAGCACTCAAATCCTGAGGCAGGGGAGGTTGTCTGTATCCATGCAGCAGGGTGTGATGCCGCTGCTCGAGTGAGTGTGCCGGAGCATGTGCTTCTCTTAACTCTGTGCGTCTGTGGTGTGGACATGGGAGGCTGTGCTTTACGAGAGTCCCCTTCCCCTTCTTCTCTGTTCCTCTGTCTCTTGCCCTCCCTTTAACCTCTCTCTTTCTCTCCCCTTGTCCCCTTGTCTCTCTTACCTTGTCTATCTCATTTCTCTCATGTTTCTCTCCCTTCTCTGTGCCCACCTCTGTTCTTTCTCTTCCTGTGACTGTTTTCAGTCCATCTTCATGGCTTTTTCTGACTGTATCTGTCTCTTCTTTCCTGTTTCTGTCTTGTCTCTGTGGCCCCATCTCCAGCTGTATCTCTCAGTCTCTGCCTCTCTGTCTCTGTCTCTCCATCCACAGTTCAGTCTCTTGGTTTGTCTGGCTCATTCTGTTTCAGTGCTTATGTCTCTACTCATTTCCCTGTCTCCCTCATTGTCTCAGTGTCTGTCTGTCTTAGTGTCTCTGTCTCCCCAATTTTTCTCTTTGTTTCTCTCAGAATTTTTCAGATAATCTGACACTCTTCATTCCCACTTCTGTCTTTCTATCTCTCTCTGAATCTCTCCTGCCCCTCATCCTCACCTCTGCCTCACTCAGTATCTCTGTCTCTGTCTCCCTCTTTCCTGGATCTCATCTTCCCTAGTGTGGGTTCACATCCTGCCATGATCCCAGGACCACATCCCATTGTGCCCTGGCTGGGCCTGGAGACACACAGGAGGGTGCAGGATGGGGCCTGGCTGAGGCTGTTCTGAGCTTGACAACTGCGTATTGCTGAGTTCTGCCCAGGCAGAGCCACTTTGAGCTGGCTGCCCTTGGTAGTACAGATGCCCTGTGCCTGTCGTGGTAGTAAACAGGCCAACCTGTTTGACCTTGTTTGATCTAGTTAGCCATGGCTGCCCTGAATGACATTTGGTGGCCATAGCTGTCCATGGCATGACTTTGGCTGACTCTGGATTGACCTTGGTATGCACTGGGCAGATGTTACCTGATGCTGGATGACCATTGGTAGGTGGTAGTTTATTGTGGGAGCCTTTTTCTAACTCTGGGTGAGCTTGGCCTTACTAAAGCCTGATTATAGCTGACCCAGGGCAGATCCTGGGCTGATGGGGGCTGGATCCTTTAGACCTGGGAACCTTGTTATCCCAGTTTTCCAGGCTCTGACTCCTGCCACAGGCCCTAGTCCCATCAGGCCAGATCTCAGTTTTGGGTGTGAGTCTCAGAATGTAGCTCTGCTTGTAACACTTGGGCTGTTCACAGTGACTTGGCCACCTGCAGGACTATTTTGGGTGTTTCAATGGGTGTGGGACACAGGATACTTCAGAGAAAGAAAAAAACAAGATAACAAAAGCATGTGAGCCCCTCCCACTCTGCCCACACCTGTTCTGCAGCCTCTTTCCACAATGTGACCCTGCCCTGGGACTGGGCCCTTCCTGGGCTCCACTGGCCTGGTCAGCTCGGCCACACTCCAGGATGGAATGTGGCTGGAAAGGATGGAGGAACAAAGGGATCACCAACCTGTCCACAAGAGTGAGAGAAGGTATGGATCCTCTAGAACACTCCACAAATCCACAGAGCCTTTGCCCAGTGAAAGTGTGGCTCAGGGCACAAAGGGGACTCTGTAAGGTAGAATCATCCAGTCTGAGGCCTCAGAAAACACAGGCAAGAGTGAAGATCCAAACGTGGCAACTTGGACCAGTGTCTGTGATCAGAATGTGGGCTCAGGATGAATCAGGGACCTGGGCTCAGGATCAGAGCTCAGTGATCAGACCAGGACCCAGTAATCAAGATCAGGGCCCAGGGATTAGAACCAGTACCCAAGGGTTGGGTTCAGGTGCTAGTGTTCTGGATCAGGGTACAGTCATCAAAAACAAGACTCAGTGATCAGAACAAGGACCCATGATCAGGAACAGGGCTTGGTGCTCATAGCCAGAACTCAACACGAGGACCTGGTGAACAGTATCAAGACTTAAGATCAAGACCAGGACTAAGTGATCAAGAAGAGATCTCAGTGACCAAGATGACAGTCCAGGGATCAGGATCAGGACAACTCAACAGTGTTAGGCTCAATGATCATCACTAGCTGGCTGTGCCCAGAATCAGGGTCAGTGACCTGGACTACCACCCAGTGACCAGAAGCAAGACTCAAGGATCACGATCAGGCCCCAGTGATAAAGAAGAGGTTATTGTGAGAAGAATGAAGTATCAGTGTTTAATTCAGTGACTAAAACAGGGCCAACTGTACCAAACGCAGGTTCAGCACACAGGACCAGGTCCATCTGATAAGACCCAGATGGTCATGCCTCACCCTGAGTGCTTAGGATCCAGGCTCAGTGTTCAGGAGCAGGATTTAGGGCTCAGAGCAGGTCCTTAAGATAACAAAGACCTGGACTAGTGATCAGGACTGCCTCAGTGTTTAGGAACCAAGCTCATAGTCAGAACCTGGACTCAGTGTTCAGGACCAGGTCCCTGTGATAAGGACCTGGTCCAGGGACTATAACCAAGACTCGGTGCTTAGGAATCAGATCAGTGTTCAGGACCAAAGTCCAACGTTCAGGAAGATCAAGTCCTCATGGTGAAGACCTGGCTTGACCATTACTTAGCCTCAGTGCTTCTGTACCAGACCATTGTCTGATTCTGGCCTCAGTTTCGGGACCAGAACCAATGACCATGACCCAGGAGAGAGTGTGAGCTGTGATGTGCGTCTTCTAGGTGGACAACATGAGTGAGTGTGTGAATATGTGTCCACCCCAGTGCACTGTGGGCCCATGGTTCCCTAGCTGCTGCGTGTGCAAGGCTGCCCCTGATCCAGGACACCATGCCTGTCCTGACCTTCCTGCCTCTGTGTCCCTCTGTTTCTGTCTTTGATCCTCTCTCTGCCTCTGTCTCTGTGTCCTCTTTTTCTCTCTTTTCTTGTCTGTCTCATTTCCATTTCTCACCTACCTTCCTCTGTCGCCATCTTTGTCTGTCTCTTTCTGCACCTATTCCTCTCCCTCTCCATGTCTCTATATCTCTGTCTTTCTCAGTGTTTTTGTCTTTCTCCTTTCCTATCCCTGGTTCTCTCTCCCCCACCCCCATCCCTGGGTCTCTCTGTCTCCATTTCTCAGTATTTGTCTCCCCATCCCTTCTCTGTCCTCTCTGCACCAAGGTTTCCTAGGTTCCTGCTCATGGCCCAGGCCTCAGAGTGCTGTCAGGCATCATTTTGGGGTGATTCACAGAACATCAACCAGTGGACTCAGGTACTCAGCTGCTTGCTCTGTGCTCTAGCAGATGGCAAGGCTGGGGACTTGAGTGTGACGCCCTGAGGGCCAGGCCCAAGGCAGCACATGTAAAAGTGTGTCCGGTTTCTGTCAGGGACTCTGGAGTGAGTCTGTGGCTCACATGGAGGGTGTGTGTGTATACGTGTGAGGGTGAGGCCCCTCTCAGGTCTCAGGCCCAATCCCCAGCCCTGTGACTCCTTCGCCTCATCCCTTGCCTCGCCATCCTCTGCCTCCTAGCACAGAGCCTGCCTCATCAAGCCTGCTCTGTCCAGGTCTGGGGCCCCTGCTGGACCCAATGGCCCCCAAGTGGGCAGATGGGGCCACTTCTCCACCCAGGCCTGACACTAGGCTTCTTCTCCCCCCACAGCCACCCTGGATGCTCCTGGTTGAAGCCAGGGTTTGAGTACAGGCAGGAGCTCAACCAACCCACAACACCAGAAGACCTGCAGCCAGGCCTAACGGGCAAAAGTCACATACATACATTCACACACACGCTCATACACACATGCACACACAGGCACACTGCAGACACAGGAGCACATGACACATCATTGTCTCTCCACCCCTGACCCCAGCCCTGACAACACGAGCCCTGCTGCTGCCTGGTCAGGATGGTGTGTGGGGAATTTAGGGAGGGTGAGCCAGGACTGGAAGTAGACGTACACACACACACACACACACACTCACACATGCACAGCCATGCACAACATATGTCTGTACACACTCACTCTTTCACATGCATCACACACAAGTGAGTCTGCTGAACCAGCTGTGCCATGTGGGTTGAGGAAATCTTGGGCCACAGCCTTGCCTGTTTGGCCTCCAAACTCAGGATCTGGGTGGTGGCCACACGTGGAGCTCTAGGATCCATGGCAATGACCCTGTACAGTGCAATGAGAACCACTCCAGGGCAGAAGCACCAGGTAGCCAGGTGACTAGCACTGGGGCTACATGAGTACGTGCATGAGTGTGCTGTGTTGTGTATGTTGGGGTCCTCAATGGGCTGGGGTGGAATGCATTGGGCCTGGGCTTAGATGGCCTCTGCTGCCCAGTAGCCCTGAATGACCAGGCCAGGCTCACCGTGACCCTCCCCATCCCACCCTCACTCCATCAGCCTGGAAAACAAGACCCCTGCAGCTTCCACCCTACCCCACGGGAGCACAAACACCACTTGCAAATTGTGCTAAAAATGCTGAAAATGAAAACCACCGAGCAGGTGGGGCCAGGGGAAAGCCCCCCTCATCTCTCACCCCTTGATGGAAACTTGGGGAGACAGATGGTGCAGGGTTTGCATGAGGGAATTAAGGAGGGGGAACCCCAAGTGCCAGGCCTGCGCTGTGGCTGGGAGGCAATGGGGCCCAGGGATGCCTGCTGGGGCTGTGCAGTGACCTCACGTGGTGACTGGTGCAGAAGCCAGCCAAGGACCAGATGTGCAGGGGCATTGCGGCCCCCACGCTCACATCCTACCTCACAACTCCTCACAGGCCATCCTGGCCCTGGTCAACACAGGGCCTCGGGTTGCAGCCCTCAATGGCAGCACCCAATTGCCCAGACTTGGGCACTCGGGACCTCCCCATACCTCCCCAGCCCCTGTCCACAGGTCACAGAGACGCTGGGAGGCTGCGCCCCACATGAGGGCTGCATTGTCCCCTCACCCACTTGCCAAGCCCCAGGACAAGGTGGGGAGACATGGGTGAGCAGCCTTCTGCGGCAGCCCTGTGCCCAGCCAAGCTGTGTGGGGCTCTGCACCTGGCCCCTGCTCCTAAGCCCAGCCTCCAGGTGCACTTGAGAGTGTGCAGGGGGGCTTGAGTGGACCCCCACTATGACCTGAGTGACAGAGACAAACGTACATCCAGCTTCCCAGAAACACAGTCATGCAGACACTGCACACAGATACACACTGACACACAGACACACTGTCACATAAACTCAGAAAGACACACACTGACGCACAGACACACAAACACTCAGACACTGACACAGACACACTGATGCACACTGACACAAACTCACACACAGACAAGCAGACACACATAGATACACAGAACTGTAAGGCACTCAGGCACTGAAACACCCTGTGAAGTACATACAGGCAACTACAAACGACCCCACAACAACACACACAAAGGAAATACCCAAAGGCGCACAGGCACACAGCCACATGTGCACACACTGGAGCTGACATGGCTGTGCCCATGAACCCCACTGAGTCACACACACTCTGAGGCTCACACTCAGCCACAACCAACACAACTGCACACACCAGCCACACAGGGACAGTCCTGTCACTGCCACACATGCACACACAGCCACAGACACACAAAGCTGGAGCAGGGCTGCAGCCCCTCAGGCTGTCCTTGGGCGGGGCTCCATCCAGAGGACACGGGACCTGCTGTGCACTGACACACCCAGGGAGGGGCGTGCAGCACCCCACACCAAGCCAGCCCACATGGCACAAGCACACATGCCGTCCTGCAGCAGGACTCACACTTACACCAACACACACTTGTACTCTAGCACTCACACACTCACACCAACATGCTCACTCTAATATGGGCAATAACACATCCTATCACTAACACAACACATTCTAACATGTTCATCAACACACAATCACTAACATAAATTTACTACACACTAAAATGCTACACACTAACACACTACTAACACAATATACACACTAACACACTACTAACAATATACACACTCGCTAGCTGTTTACTTGCTATTTACTACACACTTGCTAGCTATTTACTCACAATATACACACTCATTAGCTATTTACTCACTATTTACTACACACTCGTTAGCTATTTACTCACAATATACACACTCATTAGCTATTTTCTTGCTATTTACTACACATTAACACACTACTAACACAATATACACACTTGCTAGCACACACTAGCACATACCATATACTAACATATACTAACACAGCTACACGTTTGCTACACAGCCACACATTAACACTCACTAACACACTCTTTATATACTAACAGTCACTAGCAAACACAAATATACACTCACAGTCAGCACACTCACATACACACACTTGCTGCCACTGGCCCCATCCTGTCCCTCTGATCTGGTGGACACCACACTGACTCTCACTGATGTCTTCCCACCTGTGACCCCCAAGTCTGCCTGCCACCCAGGGCTGTCAGAGGACCCATGCCTGCCCAGGGAACACAGACAGGTTCTGCTCCTCTGCACCCCAGCTGCTGTGCCTCGTGGGCTGGGTATGCATGCTGCTGACTGCTCACTGTCTGCACCATCCTCAGGCCAGCCTCGAACACCTGCTCCATGTCACAGCCAGGCCACCACTCCTACCCTCAGGCCTGCTGGGAATGCAGTCCTAAACCCTGTCCTGGGCCCAGGATGTCCTTGGCTCAGTGCACACCCAGGGGTTGGCAGCCCCTCAACTTTCAGCCACTCCCAGTGTGAAGGGCTGGGACTTGAGGAGAGGGTAGCCCAGAAGGCAAATGCCCCTGCAAGGGGAAAGGGCGCTATCTCAGCAGGGCCACAATGCATGCTTGGCACTGTGATAAAGGGCCTGTGGTCAGAGAGGGAAGGGGCAGACCACAAAGGTAAGGCCAGGCTGAGGAGGAGACCTCTTGATGGCTACTGCCTGGAGTCTGGAGTCTGGAGAAGAGGGGGACATGAGGTGCTAGGGTTATGCAGTCATGCCAGGTCCTCAGGGTCCCCAGTTCCTCCCCTCATTACCTGCCCCAGGTGACCACAGCCCCAGGATGACACCTCCAGGCTCATCTGGCCCAGACCCAAGCCCCCCACATCGTGTGCAACCATCCAACATGTGCACTTCTGTGTTCAGCACCCTCACCTGGCCCCCAAAGTGGCTTTCACAGCACTGCGCTCTGCATGGGAGCAGGGCAGCAGGGTCCTGGGAGTTGCCCTTCAGGCTGGGGTACCCTACAGAGGATAGGGATGGAAAGGCACCCTGGAGGAGAAGGAAGGGGGAGCAGCAAGTCCCGGAGGGGGGCCATCAAGGGAGCACAACCGGGAGACTGTGGGGTCAGTGGACAAGGAAAGATTGGGGCCAGGCAGGCAGGAGGCACCTCCAACTCCTATCCTCTGCTATCTGTTGGGCCACAAGATACAACACACCTAGAGGGACCCCAGCTCTGCATTTCCAGAAGGCCCCATCTGTGCCCACACTGGACAGCAGTTGTCCCCCTGTTCAGGCAGCTCAGAGGGTGTTGGGGCTGGCAAGGCCACAGGCAGTCACAACCCTGACAGGTAGCCGGAGCCAGGTGGCCAGGAGCCGTGGCTCCAGGGAGTTCACTTCCATCACCATTCTCAGCCAAGGTCTCAGGCAGAGTCCTGGGCACCCACAGGCCCAGGCCTGCAGACAACCTGGACAAGAGAGCTGTCTCTGTTAGGCCTGCCCACAGTGTCAGAGAAAGGAACCAGCCTCTCCCAAAGGGCAGTTTGGGGGCCCAGCCCACCAAGGTCAGTCTCCAGGGCCTTCTATTGGGGCTGATAGCACCCCTTCCCCAGAGCAACCGCAGGCCCAGCTGGGGATCCTAGGGCCAGACCCCTCCAGGCGGAGGGAGGAGTCCGCGGGTGGTGTGGGGGGTGTCCCATATGGCCAGGGGTAGTACCGTCCACAGAATCAGGGGTGCCTACGAGCCAGGTGTCCACTGCGCCCAGCTGTGAGGCTTAGCGGTGTGCCCCACAGGCTGGGCACGGACAGCAGGCTGTCCCGCGTGAGTCTCAGCTCGGGAAGGTCGATCCCCATGGCGCCGCCAGGCTCCTGCCGCTCCACCGCCCACGGCGCGGCCCGCGCGCCCCCACTGGTCCTTATCCGCTACTGCGCCCTCTCGAGCCCAGATACTCCAATCCGCCAGGAGGATAAGCCAGGCTGTTTGGGAGACAGAGCTGGGAGTGCGGGCGCCCGCAGCGGCACACGGACGGCTGCGCAGGAGGCAGGGTCCACGCGCACTTCCCGGCCCTGGGCCTGCAGCGGGAAGGGGGCAACTTGGGGGAGGGTACTGGGGCCTTGGGCCGGTTTCAGGGTTACTATTGAGAGACCCCTGCGGGCTGGAGCCCCCAAGCTGCACTTCGGCAAGAGGCTAGAGCCCTTCTTGGTCAAACCAGACAGACCTGGGGGTGGGCGGCTGCTGCAGGTCCAGTTCTGCAGGACCCCTGCTGGGTCGGCTCAGCAAGACCCCACCACCACCTCCCGGACTTCTGACCTCAGACCCCGTCGTCAGTTCCTGGGTTCACTCATACAGTCTGTCCTCTGGCTCTGGCTGACCCCAGCCCTGACTCCACCCCCAACCGTGCCCCAGGTTGGGCTGCGTCTTCCAGCGCATCTCGCTGACTACAGCGGTGCCAGAAACAGGCACCTCTCCCTCTCCCCTTTCTTCTCCTCCCCCCCCTCCCCTCCCTGAACTACCTCCTCCACCCCCTCCTACCTCCTCCCCCACTTCCTCCTCACCTCCTTCTCCATTTCCACCGTGCACTTCATCTCCACCGACCCTGCAGCCCCCCTGAATGGACACGGCTCAGTCCCTCCTTTCAGCCCGCCATGGCTGTGCAAGATCAGAGAAGGGCCAGCAGGAGGCCGAGGTGGCCGCCAGGGCCGCTGCGCGGAGCCAGGGGAGACCAACGCGGGACAGACCAAAGTGCACAGACTGTGTAGGGCCTGGTCTTAGGTCAGGCGAGCTGGGGAAATCAGCAGGCCCTGTCCTGCCCTTCCCTAGGGGAACCCTGGACCATCCATGGGGTAAAGCCGTTTGCTCATGAGATGAAACCCAGCTTCCCGGCCACCTTGCAGGAGCCTAAGTAAGACTGAGAAGCAGGAAACCAGCCAGAGGGATTCACTGAGTCAGAACCAGGGTGAGGTCTGCCTGGGTAGCGCTGAGTCGAGCCGCCGCCCCCCCGCCCCCGCTCCGTGGGGAGAGTTCCTGAGGCCTCTGGACAGTGGGGCTGCGCTCTCCCCGTGTGGCCACTCCCAGGGCTGCATGTGTCCCCGAGGCTGTCACAGGAACTAGGAGTCCCTGGTCCAGTTCCTTAGGGTGGAGTTCTGCTGGAGGGGTGACTCGCTGCAGGGAGAAACATGCCCTGTCTGACGGATGGGGTCCTGAGGGGCGCAGCCTCCCCCCTAAGGAAAGGAGGGACCTGGGAGCCCTTTCGCCTGGCATCTCTGGGGTACCATACGGGAAGAAAGGGGGCGACGACAGGATTAGGGTGAGGGCCTACGAAATCAGCTGGCAGGTCCGTAAAACAGGGAGGAAACACAAACTCCCACGGGAGGAATCCCCAGTTATTGAGGGAGACGCTCCGCCCTCTGGGGAACCGAGTCCCCCCCACCCAGGTGTGGGCCATGCCAGACAACTGCCTTCTCAATTTGCTGTAAAGCTAAAACTCATCAAAACTATCTGGCTCTGGGCACAATACAAAGCATACTGGACCTCTAGACATACAGAGGTAAAGTCTCCTAAACTAAAAGACGGTTAGAATTTTAAAGACCTAAAAATAACAACAATGATTAATAATTAACGGTATAATTTCTAGGGTCACCATGTAAAAAAACAGAAACTGACTACATAGTTCCTAAATCAAAGAGCCAGTTAAGAGTCAAATGTGGTGGCACACTCCTGTAAACCTAGAATTTAGGAGGCTGAGTCAGGAGGATTGCTGCCAGTTCGAAGACAGCCCGAGCAACATACTAAGACCCTGTCTGAAACAAGAAAGAGAGAATAAAGAAAAAGTAAATGAGGTTTTTCTTTACTTCTGAAGAAATAAAGAAAAAGTTGTAAACATATTTAGAAAAACTAAGGCAGAAACACAAGGCGGTAGAAATAAGCATAAATACACTAACATACATTCTTTTTATGCTATGCATCCTGACAAAATTTTAGGAAAAATATCATTAAACACTCGGCAAGGATTAGGGGTGAATGAGGGCTCAGTGCAACCCTCAGCCTCAGCTGGGGGACCTCGAAGTGTGACTCCGCTGCCCTCTGCTGGTACTTTTGTGTCGCTGCGTGCCCCGTTGGTTCCAAACCGCCAGGTGAGTTTCTGGCAGGTGGGCTCCCCTGTGGCATAACCGCCATCGCCAGGCTATCTTCAGTGGAACCTGAGGGGAGAAGGTACCCCTTTGTCATGTATCTAGGTGTCCCCAAATCTCCATGGCCTCATAGACAGGATTTGGGGAGGAGATTGAATGTCACGGCATGATACTCAGGGGAACAAGTCCACCAATGACTCCAGAGCTAAATGTTCTATTAGGAAGTGAGATCTGGTCAGAGGAGACCCACTGCTGGACCAGAGGCCTGGAAGGGTCCACCTTCCTCCCCTTCCACCCTTAACTCTCTGCTTTTCCTCTGCGGTGCTCCCTGCCGTGCCACATGCCTTGGAGCCAGTCAACAATGAATCCTCTATGAACTGTAAGCAAAAATAAACCTCTCATCTTTAAGTTGTGGGTGTTGGGTATTGTGTCTCAGTAACCAGGAAAATGACTGAGAAACTTTTCTTGTGACCCCACCTCTTTCCCCTGCACAGCATGGTGTGAGACGTCTGCTTCTGTAGGTGCCTCCTCTGCTCCAAGGAAAGTTTCCAGAGGCACATGAAGGGAGCACATTCAAGGGCCTGGGTACAAGGGCATGCAGGTGCCTGAGCAGGGCTCCCTGTATCCTGGGCCCTCAAGGAGGCTGTGGCAGCTTCCATGCTAGGCCTGTGCCCAGCTCAAACTTGGGTCAAATGCTCACCTGAGCCACACTAGCACTGGTGACTCTGAAGGCCAGGATCCTCCATGAGGTCCAGAAAGGCCTGATCAGTACCAGAACACTAAGCATTCCCCAGGTCTCTGTCAGCGTTGGCCCACAAATAATGAATCAAAATTCTTGTCATGTAAACTCCACAAGATTTGGCTTGCCCAGAGCTCATCCATACACTGCCAAGTTACGGTTCTTATGATTTCTCTCACAGTTGTCATGACTATCAAATGTGATCTATTGTGATTTCATTCATTTATTAAAGTAAAATTCTGTAGTACCAACTGTGTTGAGTCTTGGTCAACATGATTGGCCTAACCCTATCCCTACCTCCCGCAACACGACCCCAACCTGGACCTTGACCTCATCCCTGACTTCATTCCTAAACCCTAAACCTTGACCCTGACCTCAACCCCAACTCCAACCTAATCCTTATGCCTAACCCTTCACCTTCACCCTATTTCTAATCCTGGCCCGTCCCCTGGCGGTCACTGGGATGAAGCCCAGTAATTTCACTGGTAAGTATGCACCCCTGTTACCCAGCATTTCAACTGAGTGAAATCTGGTAGGAGATCCACATTCAGTGTCATGATTTTGGTCATTCTAACTGAAACTTACTAACTTACATTTTGGTTTTCTCCAAAAATGATGATGTTACATGTAAACTAGAACCATGTAGAATTAATGAATGTAGTCAGAACTTTTACTTAGTCAAATAGTCACTGGAAACACTCCCTAGAATAAAATTTGATAAATAAATCTATAAAAATTTAAGAAGAAAGAAGATCTATGTGACCTTGTATTTAATGAGGGCTTTTAATGTACAAACTGTAGGAAATGGCCACGCTGCTATCTCCTAAGGAACAAACCCCTTGCCAAGGCCTGTCCTTGATCTGTTCTTTTCAGTGAGATATGCAGTGCTAGCTATATTGAAACAAATGCTCCCTTACTTGACTAAAAGAATGTTATCAAGTCCAGCCTAGGCACCTGTGGTCTCACAAATATCAAAGCAGCAAACCACAGGCAAGAATAACCTGTTTGTTGACAGCTGGAACAGAGGTTCCAGCAGGAGCCCGTGAGATTCCAGTGATAAGACATGAGATAACAGCTTAGCTGAGGCCCTGAGATTCAGGAAGAATTTTACCTTCCTAGCAGTAAAGGTGCCAGCCTTGCACACATCAAAACTATCTGTGCATTGCTAATTGGAGGCCTCTATGCTGGTGTGGCTATAAAGTTTCTTTTCCTTACGCTTCAGCATCAGAAAATTCACAGCAAAAATCAACAAAGGAAAACCTCATCTAATTACATAATTGAATCTCTGAATAAATATATTTTCTAAACTTCAATTTGTATTGTTTTGTAAAGACAATTACAGTAAGACTAGTAAACAGGTAAAGTACACATCATAAAACTAGCAGATGTGATGCTGAAACAAGACACCATACATCTCTTATTTTCAAACCAGAAAGAAGTACATTCACTGTTGCCACTTTTCTTCATTCACCAGCAACCAAATTTCATACATGGTATTACAGGGTAAGAAAAAAGAAAGAAATGACGTAAGGCCTCAAATGAAAGCAGTAAAATTGCTAACCTTGAAGGAAAAATCAAGATATGATATTATAGAATAATGACAGGGAAACCTATGCTGCCAAACACAAGAACCTTTGGAAATCTTCTTCTTCATCATCATCATCACCATCATCATCATCATAGTGATTCTCTGATTGGCTCCTGCTCCATTGCCCCGCCTCTGAGCTAAGAGTAATAGCAAAATCAAATCCTTTGCTGGGAGTGCAGCCCAATGACAGAATGCAGCGGGCCCAGGACCAGTGTCTCTCCCGGCGGCATGTCACCTCCCCTCATGTGAGTAATGACTGCAATTGACCAGAGTTTGCTGTGGGATTTTCAGAGGTGCCCTTGCCTTCTTACTGCATGCTGTGGGCTCTCCGTGTGTGTTGCTCCTGAAAGTCGCATCGCGAGTGTGTGTGGATGTTTCCAGAGTCAGCACCCCATGGAGAAAACCCTTGATGTAGAGAACGCCTGAGTCTAGGACAGATCAGGACAGTGGGCAGAGGGAGGCCAGATGTTAGGAGTGTCAGAAACTTGGCATGAGGCAGTTGACTTTGTGACCAAAACTTTCTCACTGTCTCTCACAATTTATGCACTTTCAGCCTCAATAAAGGAATATATGCCTAAAGAATTGCTACTGAATAAATGAAGAAAGTGGGCTTGAGTGAAATAAATATCTCACAAAGGAGTCAGGATGAAGTAAAACCAAACATTTGAACTGCTTCAGACAGGAAATCTATTTCACTCAGGGTTGCAAAGAAAATCTCAATTCTGAAAATAAACATATTTCCAAGTGTGAGAGTGAGAAGGATTGTGACCTGAAGTCTGATACTCAGTCACCTCCTAGAGATGTGGCAAGGTGTCCTGAGGGCTTCAGAATGTAAGGCCACATGCCCTACAGTTACCTCCTCACAGGTCAGTAATGTCTTAATATTTACTAGAAGGAAATTGTTAGCTGGGCTCTTGTGATCCCCTTGATTGGCAGCTAGCTTGCCTTGAGGGAAGTGTAGAATATTAGCAAAGCATGCTACTGGGTGTATTTATTGTGGCCATGGAAATGTGACCTTTCTGAGCCTTGTGTGATGCCTGCTCCTTTGCTCTTGTCTCTTTCTCTACTCTACTTTGTGACTCTCATACTATAGTCGTTTATCATTTCATTTCAGCAGGACATTTCTGCTTTAGAGGAAGTCCAACACATGTTGCAAGAGTAACTATAAGTAAACACATAGAATATCACCTTATGTATCACAGTCCAGGAATTCTAACATTAGAACTTCTAAACCTCTTGAAAACTGAAGTAAACATTCTGCACTCTGTGTGATAATTAAAAGATAAGAGATGGGCTTTCTTGTTAGCCACTGATGAAAATATATTCTGAAATCCAGAAAGACCAAGAAATGTTTAAAAGCTGGAACTTGTAAAACTTACATTTGTTTAGACCTAGCAAGTAAGTCAAAAGTTGTCACTCAGTCTCTAAAAGGTTCACCATCACTGGTCTAGTCAGTCTCACAGGAGAGGCTGAGTATATATGAGCCCCTTCATCCCTCTGTGCTCCCTCCAAACACTGAGCAGGTTACAGCCAGGCAGCATTTTCCCTGGCTCACACCAGGAAAGAGATGAGGTACAGGAGAGGCACCCACCCCACCAGCCCAATCTCAGACTCTGACAGGATACACAGTCGAACACTGCCTGTTTTCAATCATCAGTAGTGGACCTGGGCAGGTCCAACTCATCAGCGAGTGCCTCAAGGGTGTCCCTTGCCAACTAGGACATTCACAGGCACATGGTGCTAACATTGATCTAATCTGAGTCTGTACTAGGTACCCTGGGCTCGCTGTGGTCCACACCGAACTCCCATGACACTGACACTGCCTCCTCACAGACTATTGAGACCCTCTTTCTGATGTCTCATTGCCTGTCTTGTACAACCTGGGTTTTCACAGGGAGCACCAGTCATGCGTGAGTCTCCACCCAGTGCATCTGACCTGCTGGAGCACCTATTCAGTACCAGGTGTACTGTCTCCCAGTCTGGTTACAGTGGAATCTCCATCCTGTACAGCACCAGAGTCTAGGCAGAGTCACTGACCTGTGCATTAGACCAGCCTTCTCCTGGTTAGCAGCCAGGGATAAAGGTCTACTGACTTAGCCTGTGCTCCAGACTCCTGTGATACATCACTTCATGCCCTAACCCTTACAAGGCTGGCCAAAATGTCTGCTCAGTAGTTCTGGCCACAGTTAGGTCTCTGAGTAACCTGAGGCAACATTAGCCTCCACCTGCTATCTCCAGCTGGTCCCAGAGATACCACAATATACCTTAGTCCCAAATAGCGGAAATCCACACCAGGACCCTAAGAACTTAATGATTCACACCTGGGCTAAGATCCCAATTTGGACAGGTCCCACAAATAGAGATATATGGAGTAGATCCCCTTGAACTGAGAAACCTTTACACAAATCCACAGACTATGAAAAAGGTG
This sequence comes from Hydrochoerus hydrochaeris, assembly GCA_004027455.1. Lineage (NCBI taxonomy): Eukaryota > Metazoa > Chordata > Mammalia > Rodentia > Hydrochaeridae > Hydrochoerus > Hydrochoerus hydrochaeris. The sequence continues at coordinate 21,522 of PVLA01012515.1, read as the reverse complement.
TGTCAGTTACTTAGGAAAAAGATTTAATGTAAGATGTACAAACACATAAGAGAATTTACAAGATTGGTTTATAAGGGCTACACCCAGAGTCAGATGTGGGAGAGTTCTAAAGGTCGGTCTGCTCGCTGGAGATTTGAAGAACCCAGTTGAAGGCCTGGAGCTCAGTGTAGCGTCCCACACACACCTGTACAGGGGCAGAAGCGTCTGCAGTGGGAGGCTAAAGAGTCGTGCTGGAGGCCAGGAGATGATGTCCAAAGTGAAGGCAAAGACTGGAGCTCCTCCCAAGAATCAGAAGTGAGCCTTCCTCCTTCATTTCCCTTTCATATCATTCTGGCCATGGTCCTCCTCAGGGTGGGGCTCCCACACACAGAAGTATGTGGATTAAATTCCACTGGGCATTCCTTATGCAAATTGACACAATCTGTTAACTATCACAGGGACAAAGAAGAATGTGACTTGTAAGCAGAACGACTGCAGATTCAGAAAGAAAACACTCTTTTGGAAATATGTGGAAATTTTCTTTTCTTTTCTTTTTCTTTTCTTTATGTCTCCATTCTTTTAACATGATACTTTTCTTTCTATGTTCCACTACTACTGACACATTATTCAATTTTTTACTATTTTTTATTTTGGCAAAGTTTGGAATGGGTCTCTCTCTCTCTCCCTCTCTTTTTCTCATTTTTTGCTTTACCTCATTCAGTTTGTTTCCTAGTATTTTTTCTAATTTTCTCTTGCACTATTCTAATCTTACTCCATATTGTTTATCTTTTCCTAGTTGTCTTTTCTGTTAACCTTATCTAATAATACTAATTTTCCTTTACTCCTTAGCACCATTTTTAACATCAGTCCTACTACCCTCTTCATATTTTCCATTCTTTAATTTTTCATATTGTATTTCTTTTCTATTCATGCTTCTATTCCATACTATTTTCCATTATGAATCTGTAGGTAGTTAATTATATCTTACTGTGGCTAAATACTGTCCTATGATGAAAGGAGATATTTACTGTATATTATTATGTAATTCATCTTAGAGCTTTTCTATAACTACAAACATTGTTCTGTGGTTAAATGTGGCAAAGTGTTAGTTTTTATAGGTTGTCATTATCCAGTTTGTGCTTGGTGCTATTGTTTTGTTTTGCTTTGTTTTTTATTTTTTGATTCTATTGTTATTGCTGTTGGCAATACTTTAGCCAAGGTGATGTAGTTGTTGTAATTAACTGGTTTTACTTTGATGCCAATACTTAGATTGTCTGGGGATCATAAACAATGTTACAGTGCATTTCCAAAGAACTGGGTACTAAACCAAACAAGCTGCAAGTTTTTATCTCTAATAAACAGAGGTGGAGGATCCTAATGATATAGGGGAAATAAATGTAACTACCAACCTGCTAGATGTCTGATATGCCATGTTCATGTTCCCCAAAATTGAAGAATGAATTCTAAGGAACAACAGATTTCAAGAGTAGAAAGATTTTATTGAGAGCAGTATATCCTGAAAAACAGGAGGGGACTCAAAAGTGGGTTGTCCTAAATCTACTGGAAAACAAAGTAAGTAGAAATCTTGAAGACATAGGGTCAGCAGAAAATTCATGAACAAAAATCAAACTGCATGGGAAATACTTCCCAGAATTAACAACTGGGATCTCATCGTATTAAAAGGTTTTTGTATGTCAAAAGAAATCTCCAACAGAGTGAAAAGAAAATCCACAAATTGGTAAAAATCTTAGTTAACTGTCCCTCAGACAAGACTTCTGTCTAGAACATATAAAGAATTTTTAAAAATCAGGCCCCCGATATTCAAAAACCCAATCCAAAATGGGCATCTGAGATGTCAGATGAAGGAATACAAATGGCAAATAAATATATGAAAAAAAGTTCAACATCATTGATCATTAGAGAAATGCAAATTAAAACCACACTGAGATTCCATCTCACTCCAAAAAGGATGGCCAGGATCAAGAAAACTACCAACAACAATTGCTGGAGAGGCTGCAGGGAAAAAGGAACTCTTCTGCACTGTTGTTGGGAGTGCAGACTGGTACAGCCACTGTGGAAGTCAGTCTGGAGGTTCCTCAAAAAACTGGGATTGGAAGTCTCATTTGACCCACCTATTCCACTTCTGGGTATATTCCCAGAAGAACTGAAAACATCATACCACAGTGATATATGTGCACCCGTGTTTCTAGAAACACAATTTATAATAGATAAAACTTGGAAACAACCCAAATGCCCATCAACTGAGGAATGTATAAAAAAGATGTGATATTTTTATACAATGGAATACTACTCACATTGAGGCTTTTATAAGTAAATGGATGCAACTTGAGACCATATTCATAAATGAACCAAATTAAACTCTCATATGTAAATACTGTATTGTCTCTCCAGTGTGAGAAACTGAAAGAGCAAATAAGATACAACATCTTCAATAAATATTGTGAAAGGGTAAGAAACTGCTCAAAGAGGAAAAAATAACTGAGGGAAAAGGAGAAAAGAAGGAAGAGAAACTATATAAGATATAAATTTGTATATATACACTTAAGATTACCAACTCCATCAAAACTGATGGTCCTGCAGAATTCCCTGTTTCATAAATACTTGTGTCAACATCTTGGAGTCTTCTTCTACAACTCAAATCAGACAATTCATATTTCTTTTAAATCAATTCACACACACATAGTGTACATTATTTTATCACCTCCACTGTTGCCATTTTCTTAGGGTGAACTACTGCTATTTCTGCCTGAAAGTGTTATTTTCAATAGCAATCTACTAGCTAGGGATGGTGGCTTATGCCTGTAATCCCAGCAGTCAGGAGGCAGAGGTAGGATTGCTGAACTCCAGGCCAGCCTAGGCTACATAGTGAGTTCAAGGCTAGCCCAAACTAGATGGTGAGAGCCTGTCTCAGAAAAACAAAACAACAACAAAAATCAATCTACTTTCTGTTATCTCTTTCCTGAATGTATTATCAGTATGACAGTCTTGTTGGTCGTATAAAATCCTAAATCACCCAATGTCATTCCTAGGTCCGAAGCACGAGGGTCCGCCTCCTGTCTTAGAGGAAAGCTTCCTTATGGAGATGTGACTTTTTAGGCCTTACCTGTCCCCTGACCCCTTTCTTTATGTCCTTTCTCTGTTCTCTGTTTCCAGCACCTCATTAAGTGCTAAGTTTTGTATCTCCATTTGCATTGAACCATAATGTTTTTGCAGTAGAAGACAGTTGAAACAGAGTGCAATTTCAGAAAGCATGGACCAAAGTAACCCTTTTCTACTTAAGTTCAGTATGACTGGTGTTTTGCCCCAGCAACAAAAAGCCAATACATTTTATACTAGGTGTTTGAACTAAATAAGTAGACAAATGCATCAACTCCCTTTTCGCAAGACTATACAAATGAGCTTGTCTTAATACTCTTTTCACAGATTTTCTTCATATGTACATATTTTAGTCTGAATTCATATTGAACATTGTTGCAGAACAAAACTGGCAAGCAGTAGAGACCTCAGGGAAGAAAAACGCCAAGGTCATCTACACAGGAATCACTTTCTTTCCACTAACATGCTGCTTGCTATTGGCAGCTCTTCTACTACAGCTGTTCTGAGCAGTCATAGGCCACGAGCCAGTGTGTTCTGCAGCTCAGGAAACTACCTGATGTTGGTGGCCCCTCTTCAGTTAGACTCATTATTAGTCTCAGCTTCAATTTACTGGATAGCAAATTCTGCTATCCCTTAGAGTTTATTCACCTACTGTACATCAACACTGATTAACTGAATGAGATAAATATACACAATCAAATCTAAGAACCGAAACATGCGCCAAAACAAATGTTTCCCCTTTACCACGTGAGTGGGAGGTATTTGGTCTCTGTGATAAAGGAAGTAACTAAGACTACTGTGGTCTGAGTCTCAGGACTCAATGAACTCAGCACCAGGCATGGACTTGCTCCCCAGCGGACCCGACTCATGCTTTGTCCTGCATACCTCTGGCTGTGGTGTGGATCCACGGCACACTCCTGCAACTGCACAGGTGCCTGCAGCTGTGAGGCTCCAGTGCAACCCTGCTTAGCAGCAATCTTGGCAGTGAATGAACGCTGTAATGCAGTCTTTTCCAAGCCTCTTTGTGCACTGATTGGTAAAGTGTTCCCACTGTTTATGGACTTGCAACTGAAAACAGTGAGCTGTAGCATTTTGACTTTATTGGAACTTGAAAAATTGTTCTACCTACTACTTATATTCACTTAAACCAATCATGTGCAAAATTTTAAGTTCTGTCCTTGCCAGAATTTTAAACGATTTTATTGTTGTAGGTTTTCATTTTGTCTTTATTACCTGGAAAATTATGTCTACTGGTTTGCATTTCCATGAACTGAAGTGAGACTAGCCATCTTTCATGTATTAATCAGACCAGTCTCCGAGCTTCTCTGCGAATCTTCTGTTCAAAGCATTTCCTAAGCTTCTATTTAGTTACTGGTTTGCAGGATTACATTTCGGTGCCAGTGGTATAAGAATCAGAAATTTCTCTTTCTGAAACGAGATAGTAAGCATCACCAGCCACTAGAACAGCTTTTCTAGACACGTGCTCCATTTACTCCACAGTGGAATCTTTGAAATGCATTTTAGCTCTGGAACATGATATTTCAATAAATTACATGATTGGTAACTTTCTGAGATATTTTACTTTTCGTTAACAGGAAATATAATAAGAGTTTCACAAACTCCTCTACTTTAGTACAGCAATGTTAAAATTCACTCTGTCATTGGGCAGCAATCGAGGGACTCGGCTTTACTGTCACTCTCAGCTCAGAGGCTGGGAAATGGAGCAGGAGCCAATCAGTGGAGCTGTATGAACCATCCAATCGGGGGGGCCGTAGCAAGAGGGATGGTCCTCTGTCCGGGCGCGGAAGTCTGAACTCCTAGCGTGGGGCTGGCGCCTCAGCACTCGAAAAGTGGGTGTCGCCCGCTCTGAGCTGCGTGGGAAGCCTGCCTGGAAGCTCACGATGGTAAAGATGCCGGCTGCGGGCGCCCACCCGGGGGCAGGAGGGCGGGGGCCGGGCGTCCCGGGTCCCCGTCAGCCTGAGTCGGGCCTCGGCTCCCGGCGCGGCCCCTGCGGCCCCTGGCCGGCCGGAATGGTGGTCTGCGGTGCGGGCGCGGGGCCCCAGAGAGCCGAGAGCGTGCAGCCCGCGCCCCGGAGCGTTCGCGACCGGCTGGGTCCCGGCCCTCCCTACCGGCTGCCCCGGCTCCTTCTTGCAGGTTTCTTGGGTCTGTGCCCGCTTCTCTGCTTTCCTTTCGTTTTACTGCATAAGCTCTTCTGCACATTATGTACTCCTCACACGTACTTGTGTTTGTGAAGATGCTTTTTTGTTGTCACCGGGGATGGAAGCTTGGCGCTTGCCAAGCAGATGCTTGTACCACTGAGCTATAACCTAGGCTCCAAGAATTTTTTTTTTTTAAATATAATCCTTCATTTGTTTTTCTAGGTAATTCCTTATCATTTGTAAAAATAAAAATAAAAAACCTTTCCACAGTTTTTCATCTGCTTAACTTTGACACACACACATACACACACACACACACACACACACACATATTTTTTTTTTCTGAACAGAAATCCTGTTCCTCTTTTTGCAGTTTTAAATTAACAGGCTTTTTTTTTTTTCTGAATTTCACTTTTGAAAGATTTTGATGCAAAAAATCAGACTCACTTGATTTGTAATAGGAGCAGTTTTACCACCGTGATGGAATAATCATTATCTCTTCCTCTTGATTGGTAGTACCAGCCATATCCAATGTGTTTTGAGTAAATCAGTAGTAGTTTTTGAAATTTCTTATAAATTTATTGTGTCTACATCTCTGAGAGTCAGACTAAAATGACACTGAAAAGCAAGTTCCCCCCAATGAGAAGGGATACCACCCCCCTTTTTTCTTTTTTTGAGATCTGAAAAATACAGCAGTGTCATTTGTTTTTTAGAAGGAATTTTAGAAGATGTTTGTGAAATGTAGTTTATAGAAAGTCTTTCTGAACCTCTTCGTGGTCCAGAAAAATTCACATTTGTAGTACCATGCAGAAGTTATAGGAATTCTAGTAAGTTGATTCTATTTATCAGTTCCAGTGCACCACCTGGTGAGACTAAAGACACCAAGGCATATTTGCAGTTGTGGGGCTCCTAAATCCAGCTATCCCGGCTCATGGAAATGAAGGTCTCCACCAAGCACTGCACCAGGGTTTTAATTCATGAAGAGAGGAGTGGCTCGGGGATCAGTGATTGTGAGAGTGGTGGGAAGTATGTCAGTGCTGTGATCTGGGCTAGGTAGGAGGCCTGAAATCATCTCTGCAATATGCAGAGAAGTATGCAGAATGAGTAAATCTGTCTATCACAGATTGGGGCAGTATCTAGTGTTTTGGGATCAATGCTTCAGTTTTGATATGTCATCCATGTCCTGAGAGGTCATAGCTTCTTTTCTTGAGGCTTATTCTCAGCCTAGACTGTGGTGTGTCTAGGTCTTGTTCACACGTGTTGCTTGGGACCTACTGTAGGCAGAGCATCACTGTCCTGTGGCATTGTTTCAAAGGCTACACATCAGCACTTGGGCTAAACCTCTTGCATTCCTTAAAGCTAATTGAGGGGATAAGGAATATCCTACCTAGTTCTGTCCACATCAATACATGTAGGTAGGGCCAAATACACTACTTTCACAGAAAGCTGTCAAGGTGATCCTCCACACAGTTGATTTACTGGTATTAAATATATACTTGTATTAAAATGTAATTTCAAGATTTTGTAGTATATCATCAAAACTAAGTCTATACATTATTCCTTATCTAATCACATAATCTCCAATTTTATTTCAATATATTTTTATCTTTCTCTTTTAAGGTTTTATAGATTGAATGAATACCTATTTCTAATAATTTTATGGAAATGGCTCTACTGTATGTAACCAGCAGAGATCACCAGGCTTATGTAAAGGCAACATGACATATAATTTATTGTGCCTGGGTACAGGCAGAGAGACTTATCTGTCCCCAACCAAGAGACATGTGTTCCCTTTTTAGGGATAGAGAAAAGATGGAATACTACACCGGAAGATGTCAATGAACATCTGTGGTCAAAGTTCTCTGGCAGTCTTGCATCTCATCGGGCAGAATCCTTTGAAGTGTCTGGTGTAAATTTGTCTCCAGATGTCCCCAGGACCTGCAAAATTCCTTGTCCTAGCTTATCTCTCCTATGTTTATGAATGACTGCCTTAAGTGCTGAGTGCCCTACAGACATTAGTGCTTTTGCAGGTAATTGGTGTGGGGACTAGGGGAGTCAACCCACAGTGTATAAATGCTTGGTGGTGTTTCAGATCATTTCACAGTATGAATTCCTTATTTTCCAGTGAAAGTTGAGAAGGTATTTTGTGCAATAAAACATCGTATTGGTACAAATAAGGAAGCAGAGAGGAATGAACATGTACTCTTTTTTAAAATATCAGTTACTTTGAAGGATTTGCATAAAATTTAAAGAAAGTCAATCCTCTCATGTATTTTTTACTTATATATATTTTTTTTCTATGGGAAAAAGGTGAAGCAAAATAATAGAATGACAATAGTTAATGCATTATATATTGTTATCTTTAAAGAAGTTATTCAAAGTACAAGATATGGGCATTAAAATTTCTCTAGTCGCTATTAACACCAACCTTCCTTTTCAGTGAGCTAAGACACACTAACAGTATAACTGATTTGCTCGCAGTAGCAAAGTGCTTGACCTCCCAGGCTTCTTGTGAAATCTAGCTGGAAGCCTTACCCTCATAACTCTTGCATTCTGCATATGCCTAAAACCAGAGCCACATGGATGACGCCAAGGTCTCCTGCAAGCTTGAGCAGTAACTCCCTCTCTTTTGACTGTAGGGGTTGAGTGCCTGGATTGTTGAATACTCAAATCCAATTCTGAAAAACAAATTCTCTATGCTACTGCCATTCTGGGACCTGATATGGCTGCCACTATTTGGAACTAGGTATGGCTACTGCCATTCTGAAGCATTGTGCTTTCAACTTTCTTCTCAAATGAAAGTCTTTCACCTTTGTGATTTTGAGACTGTAAAGGATGGAGACTTGTTTCTTCTAATGATGTTTTCAGGACATCTTTTTTGTCTTGTTCCTTCTTAGCAATCAAGATGTTTTCAGTTCTATCTTTGCAGTCCACAGCTTTACTGGAGCTTCCATTCTGGCCAAAGATACATTTTAAATCATTCCATTGGGCTCTTTGCTCTTGATTTGCAACATAAATTTAGCTAAAAGCCCCCAACAATAGTCATGCCACCATCTCAACATTAGACTGCCGTGAAATTTCTTCTGCAAGTTTAGTTAGTCCACTGCCCTTAATCTTAGTCTCAGGCAAAATCTCTGAACACAATCAAAATGCAGACAAACTTCTTGCCAAGCTATAACACATCATCTAGAGTCTAACAACAAATGCAGTCCTTCCCAGCAGAAACCTCCCAAGCCTGGATTTTACCAGCAGGATTTCTATGAGCGGTCTGGTTTCCTGAACTTTGACTGGAATCTCCCATATAGAATAGCCTAGGACATTCTCTACTCATTCAGCTAACATCTCCAAACCTTTTGAAACTCTTGCTTCAAGCCATTTCCAAAGTTTTTAACCTACATGGTCAGGTATAGTCACAGCAGCAACCCTGCACCTCTAATACTAAATACTGTCTGTTACTTTTCTCTCGTTGCTGGGACAAAATACCAAATGCCCAAAATTAGGGTAGAAAAAGTTTGTTTAGCTCATAGATTGTGGAAGTTTCAGTCCATACTCAACTGGTTCCAAGGCATAGTGACACATGACAGAAAGCATGTGTCAGAAAACAACAAAAGCAACAAGAGTAAAAAAGGTAGAGTGGGAGAGCAAGTCTCTTTCCCCCCTTTATATATTATGCAGGCTACTCACCCCAGAGAGGGTGTAACACTCACACCTATATTCCCAGCATTGGGCCATGAATCAGTCACAAACTCTATAAACCTACCCCCATGACTGCATGAGACTTTAGGGGGACATACAGACACAAACTATAACAAGAATATTTTCTCTAGTTCTGCGAAGTATGCTAATGGTATTTTGATTGGGATTCCATTATATCTGTGTACCTGTCTTGAGAATATGCCTATTTTCACTCTGTTGGTCCGTCCTACCCATGAGCAATGGATATCTTTCCATTTCCTGATATGTTCTTCTGTCTCCTTTTTTAGAGTAGTGTAATTTTCAGTGTGTAGTTCTTTTACTTCCTTTGTTAGATTTATTCCTATTACATTTTTTGGGTGCTATTGTAAGGTTGTAGTTTCCTTAATACTGTCAGTGAATTTGTTCCTCGTGTACTGAAATGCTACTGATTTTTGAGTGTTTACTTTGTATTCAGCTACACTTATGAATTTGGTTATTAAATATGCAAGGCTTTTGGTGGAGTTTTTGGGGTCTTCTATGTAGAGTATCATGTCATCTGCAAATAGTGATACTTCTTCCTTTCCTATCCTTATTACTTTTATATCTTCCTCTTGTCTAATTGCTCTGGCTAATGTTTCTAAAACTATGGTGAATAGGAATGGCAATAGTGGACATCCTTGTCTTGTTCCTGATTTTAGAGTGAAAGCTCTCAGTTTTTGATCCTTTAATATGATGTTACCTGTTGATTTGTCATAGATAACTTTTATCAGATTGAGGTAAAGACCAGCTATTCCAGTTTTCTGTAGGGTTTTTTAAAATTATGCATGGGTGTTGGACTTTGTCAAGTGGTTTTTCTGCATCTATTGAGATGTGATTTTGTCCATGGGTCTGTTAATATGGTGTATTATACTGATTGATTCGCATATGTTGAACATCCCTAGTATGAATCCCACTTGGTCATGGTATGTAATCTTATTGATGATTTGTTGCATTCTCTCTGCCAGTTATCTTATTGAGGATTTTTGGATCTATGTTCATTAGGGAGATTGGCTTAGTTTTATTTTTTGGTTGCATTGTAGTCTGGTTATGGCATCAGGGTAATACTTTTTTCCAGGATTTTGAAAGTATTGATTTTGGAAGAATTGTTTCCCTTTCAATTTGCTTAAACTGTTTTATAGTTCCTGCTTCTCTAAATTTCTTGTAGTATTCAACTGTGAATCTGTCAGGGACTAGGCTTTTCTTTGTAGGTGAATTTTTAATTACACTTTCAATTTTATTAGCTATATCAGGTTATTTAGAATTTTTACATCCTCTTGATTTAGTTTTGGCAATTCAGTTGTTTCTAGGAATCTGTCCATTTCTTCTGTTTTCTATCTTATTAGAATATAGGTTCTCGTAATAGATATTGATCTGGATTTCTGTGGGATCTATTGTGATATGCCCCTTTTCATTCCTATTGCTTGAATTTGTGTTTTTTCTTTCCTCTTTTTGATGAGGTATGTTAACGGTTTATCAATTTTATTCTTCCAAAGAGCCAACTTTTTGATTCATTAATTTTTTTCATATTATTTTCTTAGTTTCAATTTCATTAATTTCTGCTCTTATCTTTATAATTTCTCCCCTTACATGAGATTTAGGTTTGATTTGTTCTTGTTTTTGTAGAAGTTTGGGTTCAATATTAAGTTGTTTATTTGAGTTCATTCTATTTTCCTAATGTGAGAGTTTATTGCTATAATTTTCCCTCAGAACAGCTTTATTCACATCTCATACGTTTCAGTGTGTTGTATCTGCATTATTGTTTAATTGTATATACTGCTTAATTTTCTCTTTAATTTTCTCTATGACCCATCAGTTGTTCAGAACAGTGTTGTTTAATTTCCATATGTTTATGTAGATTTCTTTTTCATTGATTTCCAGTTTCATTGCACTATGGTCAGAGACTATGTATGGGGTTATTTCAGTTCATCTGCATTTACTTAAACATGTTTTGTGGGCTAATATGTAGCCTGTTTTAGAGAATGTCCCATGTGCAGCTGAGAAGAATGTATATTCTGATGTTTTTGGGTAGAGCACTCTGTATACTTCTACCAATTCCATTTTTTCACAGTCTTGTTTTGATGTTTCTTTGTTGACTTTTTTTTTTTTTGGTCTAGTTGATCTGTCTGTGAGAGTGGGATCTTAAAATCCCCTGCTATAATTGTGTTTGTGTGTATTTGACTTTTCACATCTATTAATATTTTTATGTAAGTGGGTTCACCAGTGTTTGGTGCAAATATATTTATGATTGTTATCTCTTCTTGGAGTTTTCCCTTAAATATATAGAGTCCTTCTTTGTCTCTTTTGATTAGTTTTGGCTGAAAACTAATCAAACAGAATAGCTACTCCTGCTTTTTTGTAGTGTTCTATGGCATGAAGAATTGTTTTCCATCCTTTGACTTTTAGTCTGTGAATTTCTTCTTGTGTTAAATGTGTTTCTCAAATGCAGCATATTGTTGAATCTTATTTCTTGTTCCATTCTGCCAGTCTGTTTCTTTTGATTGGTGAGTTGAGACCATTTACATTGAGGGTTATAACTGATATGTATTGGTTTATCTATTTTGTGTTATTTTGCTATTGTTGGTTCCCTCTCTCTGTTTAGTTGCTTGCTCTGCTTGGCAGCTTCTATTGGTGTTCATATGTCTTTGGTCTTTATTATCTCTTTCTAATATTTCCTCAGAGCCTTCTGTGGAGCTGATTTGGTGGTCATAAATTTCTAGAGTTGTTCTTTGTTATGAAGTATCTTATTTCTCTTGATTTTGAGAGATTTGTTGGTTACATCAATCTGTATTGAAGATTGTTTTCTTTTAGGGCTTGAGATGCCTCATTCCAAGCTCTCCTTGAATTGAAGATGTAACACCACTTTACTGTGGTACATCCACAGTACACATAGTATGTGTACACTATGGGTAGAACCCAGGATATCATCTAAGTACTCATGATATCAGTTAACTAACATGTTAACTAGCACCCTTGTATTTTTCTGGCTAATGTTTTATCTTATGTTGAAAATCTATATGTCTAACTGTAGAGGATCTATAATTTATTATTTTTGTAAACACTTGCATGGTTTTAGGTAAAGATTGCATTAATCTGATGAAATGCATTGCATAGTTTTCTTAGCTTTTCTTAAGATTACATATATGTGAGAGTATAACTACCTGAATATGATTTATTTTTCTTATAATGTTTTCAATTCATGTAATTTTTAACATATAATCTATTCATTATGCTAAATTGGCACATATGTATATCACACCCTGACCTATATATTAAAATTGCCTTGTAATCACTTGTAACCCATTGTGAAACTAATTTATTTTTTAAATGTTTTAAATTATTATTTTATTTATTTGTTTATTTTTTGGTTGTAAAAAAAACCATAGAGACAGGATCTCTCTATGCAGTTGAGATTGGCCTTGAAATCAGCATGTAGCCCAGGCTGGCCTCAAAATCATGATGATCCTCTTACCTCAGCCTCCTGAGTACTGGTATCAGACATGCATCCCCATCCCAGTGGGATATAAATTTATACTGGGAAGTTATTTATCGCTTCAGTGTCTTGCAATCTTCTTTAACTTTCCAGCATCTTACTTCTAATGCCAGTTTTAAAATTTTGCAGATTTTAAAGAATTTATTTTATCTCATATCTAAAATTCATTGAACCATAATTTTGTTATATTTTCAGGTTTCTAAATATAACACTGCTTAGCCAGGTGCAATGCTGTGCACCTGTAATCACAGCAGCCAACAGTGAATGTAAGATCAAGTTTCTGGCCTGTCTGGGATATTTAGTGAGGTGCTTTCTCATAAGTTAAATTACCTATGATCTTTATAATTACTTCTCACTTTCATTTTATGATTTTTATTATATCTTGTTTTTATTATGCTCTATGTTCATCTTTTGAAATATATTGATTCCTCTTTCATTAATTTTTTTGTTGTATAACTGTGATGAAGTGTTTTGGTAAATATATTTCTTATATTTAAATGAAAGGTTTTTTTTATTTCAAACTTATTAAATTTGTCACCTAAACCTATGTATTTCCACATTTGTTTCATGATTTACTATTGAAACAATAGATTATTTAATGTACTTTGTCTAAGTAACACATGAGTGGAATTGAAATTGGTCCAGTTGTAGAGCACCTCTTCTATGTTACTATGATACTTGATTCCATCTACCTACACTTTGAGAAGAACATACATGAGATTTTTAATGCTATTCCTCTCCTATAATTTGTAGTTTTTCTTATTACTAGCAATATAATATTTATAATTCATAATTGAAATAAGATTTCATGTGCCATAACAAAATGATTTTTAAGAGTTGCCTATTTGTTTGGGAAAACATGATTTTTATTTTATAAACATTTGAAATTTGTCTCATATGTACTATCTGAATATTACCAAGTGCATTAAACATAATTTCTGCACTGTATTTCTGAAGTCTGTTAAAAGTTGCAATTTTACTTCACTATGTAAGATTTAGATAATTGCATCTATTTCTCAGTGACATATACTGTTTATTACTTGAATTTCAGTGACTTTGAAAATTATTCTGTGTTGGTTCTTAGCAATACAAACTCTGTAAGTACCCATTTTGATGTTCAAATTATGATCTTTTTGCTTTAGAGATTCCCTACAAGCTAGATTTCAAATGTGCAGCAGCATCTCTATATCCCTTCATTTTCCATAGAATAGAAATACGATGTCTGGAGTGAATATCAATAGTGAACATTTAAAATACATGTAAATCAGTATATTCCAAATCATGAAGAAAAGACAGACTCTCAGAGAAAATATTTTATTTAGCAGCCAGATACATATATGTTTCCTAGCACATGTGCACTCTGAGGTAGGTGTGTTAATAACCTGATCATAAGTTCCTGTCTGACTATAAGTGCCTGCCTTTTCTTAGTGTTAAGAAAACCCAACTAGTTGCTAAACTCTGGCTTAAACCCTTAGTGTAAGTGTCACATTTCACCCTTATCAACGTGGTGAATTATTATTTTTGAATAGATGAAGAAAATAACACTGTATTCAATACTGAATATGTTGGTCAATACATAGAATTATTAAGTGTCAGGTGGGGAGTGCTTGTGTTTACGTGCAATCCTGACCTTCACTCAGGCAGGAGTCATTTCAACCAGTTGATTTTCTTATTGAATGAATTTAACAAAATCGTCATTTTTCCTATTTTCTGTTATATTATAAAAATTAACAAAAAATATACAATTTTTTATCATCCTGCATTTAAATAATTGGACTGGTAAGTGGTTAAATTGCCATTTAACCACTGTGTGACAACCTAAGTTTTCAGCACTGTGTTAGCATTCTCTTTTGGATTTCAGCAGGCATAAGATCCTGCTTGTTCAGGACTTTTGCACTTGGTTGCAGTTCATCCTCTTGGACTTCCTTGTTTACCCATGATAGCTCTAGCCAGCACTCTTCCTCTGGACCTGCTGATATACCTGTTCCAAGAAAGGGGAATCTGTAAAGAATCACTTGTGACCCCAGTGGGAGATGAATTTATTCCTTGCTAGGGTACTGTCTGCAGTGAACACACAACCATGTGCAGTACCTCTTTCTATCTGCTTTGTGCATCTCTCAAATTGTATTCAGTGTGACCATCAGTGATAATCCTGTCATATGCCTCCACTGCTGTTTCATAGGTGTTCATAAACTAGTCGCAGGTTCCAACTCAGCTTTTGCTACTCTGTCCTTCCTTATGGTTGTTATGGGGGTAAGTCCACTATGTGTCCTTTTCCATGCCTTTGTGTGACACTTTGCAGAGCAGCATATCTTAGGGTCTTGTCCTGGCATGTGTTCAGTTAAAGCATTTGGTGACAAAAGTAGTTTTTGACCTTGTCTCTTATGACTCTGATGTAACCCAAGATTTTCTACATAAACATTTTTCCATGTGAAATTGAACTATAGGCAGAAGAAATGTTACTGACTGAATGAGATCTCACTGGCTGTTTCATCTTAATTATATTCTGCTGTGTCTTCACTATGACTTCCAAGTTAAGGTTCCCCTCTGCAGAAGAGATGCCCTTGGCTTCTCCATATGTGCAATTTACCTCATTGTGTTTTTGAAGCACTCCAACTCTACTGGTTGTAAAGCATTCTGGCTCTTCTTTTGACTTTTACTACTATCCCAATTTTGGAAATATCTGAGTCTGTTTGAAAGATCTGACATACTGTGATCTCAACTCCATCATATTCATCTTAAGGAAGAAGGACAAGAAAAAACAGCAGGAACAAAACCTTACTTATCAAACCCTTTTTCAGAGTTTTGTTTCTGGGAGTACAGTTAGCACAGGCACTTTGACCTCTATATTTCTTCTCACCACCCATTTGTTCTGTCTCCTGTCTTTTCCTGCCATCTGATCTTTTGTTTCCTTTTCTTTCCCTTCCTTAATTTTCTCATTACTTCTTGCCTTTAGAAATTTCACAGGTCTATATTGCTGAATCTTTGTTGGATCTTTGAGCAAAACTGTTTGTAGTCTGACTGTTTGAATATTTACTATGTACCCTTTAACTTTATAACTTGAACAACTACATCCAAGATGACAATATGTAATTTACAAATTACTGATTTCTTAGTGGGGCTTTTTCTCATTCTCCTTTTTCTTTCTTTCTTTCTTTTAGAAATCTGTATTATTGCTACCCTTTTTTGGTTTTTTTTTTTCGTTTTTTTCTTCCCTTTAAATAAAATTTTAAAAATGTATAATTGCTATTGTAAAAAAAAAGAGGAAATAGGAAGCTTTATAAAAGATATAGCTGCATGTATGTTTAGATGTGTGGGATTGATGACTATATTTCTAGGTTCTTGTTGGATTGTTGAACAGATCTGTTTGCACTCTCACTGCTTTAGTGCCTACTTTGTGTGCTTTAATCCTGTAACTTGAATAACTATTTCTAAAAGAACAATGTGTAAGGTATCAACTAGTGATTTCTTACTATTTATCTTCTTTTCTTGAAATTCTGTAATATTTCTACCTTTTTCCTGTTTTTTTTTCTCTTTAAATAAAAAAATGAAAGAAAAAAAAAGAAATTTCACAGGTCTTAGAAGCACGTGGGTTGTAATTTCTAGAATATGGCCAAATAATTTTGCATTCTATGTGCATTCTTGTAGACAATGTGGTATGACAGGACATTGATAATAGTCACAACAGTGACCCTAGTTTATGCAAAATGTCATCATATGTCCTGTAACACAGCTTCACTTAGATCATTTAAGTTGAGTGATATGATTAAGCATTAGGATTAAACCTTAGGGCAGTTACACTTTCAGAAAGGAAGAGGAACTTGTAAAATGCTTGGGTTTATTAGAGAAATGACTGGATAGATCAGTAGAGGTATGAGGGTAAAGAAATGCTATAGTTTGAAAAAGAAAAAAACCATAAATCTTTAGGCACAGAACTGGTTGGGACAGCATTTATCTGGAATGGTGAGGGAATCACTAATGCACAGGAAAAAGTTGACAATATACATTTTATCCATTTTTCTATAAATATTATAATGTGAAAGTAAATTTTTCCATCTTCATTTTTTCATAAGGACAACTTGTTTCTAGGCTTTGAATCCATGCACAATTTAAGGGACTGTTGACCATGAAAAGCTCCAGAGTGCTAGGAAACAGGTTTCTCAAGGGCAGGTAGTTTTGGTTATTTGTTCTTTCTGAACTCATGACTGTGGTTGCCATGGGACTTTTATTGGAAAATGCTTGGCTTTTACATACAAAGATTGCTGGAATCAGACTATAATTGGTACATCTGATGAGTACCTGTGAAGGACAAAGTTAGAGAAAGACTCATTTAGGTTTTTGTGATCAATTGTGGTATGTCCCCTTAACTAATATATGAACCACCTAGCAGATTGGTAAAGCCCAGAGTGTTTGTTGCATGTAGGCCACAGCAAAGGAGAAAAGACCTACATTATATGTGGTTGATGGCCTTCCTGCTCCAAGTATTCTTCAGAGGTGTGGTTTTCTTTTTGACTTTGGGTAAAGAACTTGCCTGTCTGAGGCAGTCAAAATATTCTCTTTGCTTTTCTTGATTCCTTTGTTTAATACTGCTATCATATTATCAGATTCTTCATTTATCCAATAATTATATTATTTTTAGCTTGGTTTTATAATCTTTGTTAAAAATGTCTAGATTGAGAGATAAAGAGTGAGGAAGTCTATGCCAGGAAGCCAACTGCTTCATTCAAATTTCTGTGATCTGACAATATTGTTTTTTTCCTATTTCATTTGTCCTGTGCCTGAACCCAAGTTCTTTGAGCTTGGGGGTTTTCTTCACGTGCTGTTGAGTGTGGAACTGCAGGAGCACAGTTGTAACCATATTGTCAGGGACAATGAATAGGAAGGGACCACTGAAAACTGTTAGAAAACATAGGCAGGTCTGAAGTGTAAGGAGTAAACCCTTCTTCAATGCTGTGATCCCTCATGCTGGGTCATGTCAACATCCAGGGAGGAATCCTGGGTTGGGTTGGGTGAGAGTCTATAGTTTCAGCTTCACATGTGTAGGTATCATATCATTTCTCTGGTCTTTTGGCTCAGTGAGCAAGAAACTGCAGCCTTGCATCAGTGGAGAAGAATTTGTGCTGTCTGAAATGTCCAGATGGGCATGCTGGCTAGAGAAGGGGGTCATCCTCTGTCAGTCACAAAGGCAGAAACTTCCAGGAGTTGCTGAGAGCCCTTCCACCTGGCTCAACCTGACTTTTCTGTAGGCTCTACTCACTGGCCATAGGAAGGTCTCTCTGCAAGATTCTCAGTACTGAAACAGGTGATTATGTAGTGCAGAGTGATCCAAGACTGTACTAGAGGCCTATGTTCTTGTTAGAAGTGAACAGAAGTGAACAGAAGCAGCCTTGGATAGGCTTCTTGCATCAGTAGAAACCTTTGGTGGTATGCAACTGTCAGTGGTAAATATTTGATTCTTGTGGCCCTTTATGTGAGACAGTGACTACTGCCAGAAACTAAGCATCCTTTCCTATCCCTTGAGGTGACATTACCATTATTGCAATAGACTTGTAGAGGGGTCATTGACTCCAGAATTTTTGACTGGGTTGTTAGGCCTTGGAAAGCCTTGGTGATGGTGCATCAGGGCCATGTTTGGGATAAAACTACAGCATTGGATTTCTATCTAACACAGATACTACATTTTTCTGCTACAATCATATCCAGAGTGAGGCTATTTTTCCAGACCATCTGGCTGATGGCCTTAAGTTGTTTAGCTATTTCCTTAATAGTATCCCATGTGTAATTTAAAACCTTTATTATAGTAAATATAGTTTATCCAATATATTTTTGTTTATAGTGACCCACCAGCTTTAAATTCTACAGCTACTTGATTTTGAGCTTTAAATTTATTGGGAACCCTTCATGGGATCCCGATTGTATCGATGTGGACAATAGGGTCAAAAGAACCTGGAGGCTGATTATTGAGCAGCATTTTCTGGATGTATGGCAAGGGTCAGGAGGAGAGATTGACCTGTGAACAATTATAAAGGGACTAACCAATTGGACAGGTTGCAGTCCAGCCATTGGGAAGGGTGAAGTACAGAGATTACGGTTACACTGAAGTAAATCAGGGACTCCACATGGGAGTACAAGGCAAGTGTCGCTAGCAGTTACATTCAGAGTTGGGTGTTTTCCTATTTCCTCTGGAAACCGTTAAGGATAAGTAATCCCAAGACTGACAGTAAGTATAGCAGTAAACACATGCATTTTTTAAGTTTTCCCAGTTGATGGATGCAACAGTCCAGAGTCATATAGCAAAAACCAAAGTTAGAGTTATAAGGAGTCCTAGGAACAAGGGAGGCAGCCAATAAAGCACCCTAAGGTAGGCATCCTCAAGCTTCAACTGTGCATAGTCCTGTCAGGTGTGACAGGAGTAGGGCTTGGTGTTCTTTGGTGACAAAGGTTCTCTGGTTAAAGGCTGTCTGGATCAGGTGACACCTCCCAGTCCTCAGTGAGGGTGACATTGGACTTTCTTGATGCAGATATGATATATCCAAGGCTGGATAGCTTCAACTTTAACAATGGGGGGGTTAGGATTATCATATATGGTTCCCTCCATGTATCCTGGAGAGGTGGGTTTGTTTGTTTGTTTGTTTGTTTTAGTGTTTACCCCAAACTCTGTCACCAAGTGAGAATGAGTCTGTGTGGGTGTTAGTGCAGATGGGGACCCTTTCTGAACCTGTTTTATGTAGGAAAGCACTTTTCCTAGTTGTTGGAGCTAGTAAGTTAGTATTGAATCACCTAGTTGTTTTAAGTTTCCCCTAAAGCTTTTAATTATATAAGGTGGCTGCCCATAAAATACTGAGTTACACATGGAATTCCTAAGGCAGGAGCTGTAGAGAATGCCTTTTTATTGTCACTGAAGGCTTTTTCTTGTTCTGGTTTCCAGTCAAAAGTGTCAGAGTCATTTTAGACAAGACATTGTATAGAGCCCATGCTGTTGTTGTTGTTGTTTCTGTGAACGCAGGGATCCAGATCCTGTGGAAGTCAACAGCATCAAGGAATTTTCAGAGTTTCTTTCTGGTGGTTGGAACTTGGATGGAGCAGATGACCTCTTTTTTTTTTTTTTTCTAGTCCAAGGGCATGATGTCCCTGATTTAAGTCAAATCATGGATATCTGACCTTTTGTTTGTAGATTTGTGCTTTTTCCCAAGATACCTTATAGCCAGTTTCTGTCAGCCATTGCAGCAGAGCCTTTATGTCTTCTCAGCAGGCAGCTTGGGTATCATAATCCAGAAGAAAATCATCAGTGTATTGGAGGAGGATGCAATGATATTCTGTGCAGGGGAAACCAGCAAGGTCAACTGTGAGGGCTTCTCCAAAGAGGGTCAGCAAGTTCCTAAATCCCTGTCAGTTGACTTTTGAGCCCCCAACTGAGTCTTCCCATTTAAAGGGAGAGACTGGCTGATAGGAGCCAACCAAAGGCACAAGGCATCCTTTAGATCCAGGCAGGTTTAGCACTAGGCTGTGGATAGCAGAAGACTGAGGAGGGTATATGGGTTTGGGACTGCAGGATGGAGGTCAACCATAGTGGCATCAATGGCTCAGAGATCCTCAACTGGGCAATATTCCCCATTGTGTTTCTTTATAGGCAGGATAGATATATTCCAGGGTGACTGACAGTCTACGCGTATTGCATAGTTCTGAAGTCTCTGAATATATGGTTGAATTCCTAGTTGAGCCTCTCATGGTATGGGGAACAGTTTGATACAGTGGGGTTTGCCCTGGATTGCTCCATCACCAAAGGTGGGCGATTGACGGCCAATCTAAGAGGAGAGTCTCCAGCCCAAACTCGGGGAGTGCGAGTCATGAAAATTTCTGGGTTATTGTCATTTGTGTGTGTGTGTGTCCATCAGTCACCATTCTTCTTGGGAACACTGATCACAAGCAGGTAATGTAGTTGAGGAGCTGGAAGAGAAGCAGACTGGCCTGGAGAGAACATGAATGTGGTCCCTAACTTGAATAGGATGTGTCTCCCCAGGAGTAGGATTGGGCACTCAGGCAAGTGGAGGAACTTATGTGTGATTTGAGGTCTTCCCAGGCTACAAGTTTGTGCCTGGCAGAACAGATGAGAGGTAGGAGTCCTACTTGCCCTGATGATGGTAACCTTCTTTTCAGATGGAGGAGCAGTGGGTTTCATAACTACTCTTTAACTGGAGGGCATGGTTGTCCACCAGACTGGAAGGAGTTGAGGTTGGAATGTAGGAAAATGGCTGAGGTTTTGGGGCTCTGGCTCAGGTAGTTAGTGGGTTTTGAGTGGGGTTTTGAGTAGTTAGTGGGGAAGAACTGATCTGTTGAGAGTCATGGCAAGAAGAGAGGTTTTTTGCTCGGTGCAGCAGCCAGCTTCATGTTGTTCTGTTTTTCCTCATGCTCACGGTTGGCATAGACTTT
Source organism: Hydrochoerus hydrochaeris (assembly GCA_004027455.1). NCBI lineage: Eukaryota > Metazoa > Chordata > Mammalia > Rodentia > Hydrochaeridae > Hydrochoerus > Hydrochoerus hydrochaeris. The sequence goes on along the minus strand of PVLA01012515.1, from coordinate 633 downwards.
ACTGACAATCTGGAGAAACTATGTTGCATTCATTTCTGGAAAGTTGTATACCTTCTGGGTTTTGTTGCGGATATTTAATGCTGCTTGTGCAATGAAGACTGCATTTCCCATCTGTAGATTTTCTGGGGCCTCAATGTCAAAAGGAATGTAATGCTCTGCAGAGTTGCTCATGAAAGTCTAAAGCACTTCCATCAGGCTTGTGGATTACTCTATTAAGTTTTGACATACTGCTAGCCTTTTGCCCCTCCTCTTTGATGCTATTGAGAAGAGCTTGACAGTATCTCTGGATTTCTTCATTTCCCTCTGGAGTATCGTAATCCTAGACCTGGTAGCTTTTGAGAAAGGCCATGGTAACATGTCTGTCAGGGTTGATAGTCTGTGGAGTAACCTCTCTTTAACCAGCTTTTTGCCTCAGTCAAAATGCAGTAATGAGGCCAGGCATGTTGGCACATGTCCATAATCCTAGCATTTGGAAGACCGAGGCAGAAGGTTTGTCACAAGTTTGAGAGCAGCCTGGGCTAAATAGTGCAAGACCAGCCTAAACTACATAGTGAGATCTGTCTCGAAAGAAAGAAAAGAAAGAAAGAAAGAGAGAAAGAGAGAAAGAGAGAAAGAGAGAGAGAGAGAGAGAGA
>PVLA01012514.1:0-43822 GCA_004027455.1 Hydrochoerus hydrochaeris | reverse complement strand
TTTCTGGATACTTCTCTCTGCATGCTGCAGAGGTGCTATTTTGCCTCTTGCAGAGTCCAACTCACAGGACTCACATTCTCCCACCATTCTCACACTCAACCCCAAGCCATGCCCCTCTTCACAAATTAATCAAACTTGGATGAGGCCCTGGGTCAGGGGTCAGGGCTTTCTTCTGGTTAGCCATTGACTGGACTTAGGATCCCTTGTCTCCCCACAGCTACAGAAATGTATTTGTGTTTTTATTCTTACCATAGGTTGCATTGAAAGTGGTAGATTGGAACTGATTAGTAGAATTCCAGTAACTTTTCCCTGGGATTACAAATGTAAACCCCTCTAGACCATAACAAGGCCTGGAGCTAGTTGCCTATACTCTACCTCTGAGTACATAAGAGCTCTGTGCTCCTTTCTAGATCTAAACCATAACAAGCAGCAACCAGGCTGACAAAGCTATAGCGCTTCTGATAAGGACTAATCAGAACTAATCAAGGAATACAAAGAAAAAAGAAGTATCTCAAGACAGCATACTACAACAGCAGTAGAATGGTGACCCACTGTCAAGGAAAAGAACTGTAGAGCATAGCATTCCTCTTTGTGGATTTGACTCATGGCATTTCAGAATTACATGGACTGGTGATGCTATGGGCTCGTCATTATTTCCCTTTGTGAGTGGAGAACATTTAGACTTCCTGTGTTTACTATTGCATTTTGGAGTAGTCATGTTTTGTATTCGATACACTTAAAGAAAATGCTGAATCTACAACCACCTCATATTATTACCACTTTTCTCTGTAACTTTGCAATTTCAGTCACTAGAGTTAGTATCTACTTCTAGTCTAAAGATGTGATGTTAGAAGATGAGCTGCCAAAAAAAAAGGTGTACATTGTAAAATAAAATAATAAATAAATAAAAAATAAAAAAATTTTAAAAACGCTGGGTATTTCCAGAAGTTCTTGATTGTTACACAACATTATCTTTTCTTCTTGGTGGAACTGAGGATTAACAGGGTCTGAATTTCTAAGGAAGTTATTCATGCTCTCAGCCTACCTGATTTTTCCTTTATTCTATGTACGTGGCCTTTTGGAAAATTTTCCTGAAAGTTTGACAGAGGGAATGATCAATGTTTTCCATAAAACCTTGCCCTCTCAAATAATTGACCATTGTATTAGTCAGGTTATATGTTGCTATGAAAAAAACATTAAACTGAAAATTGAAGGAGAGGTTCATTTTTGGTTCATGGTTTCAGAATCTACAGTTCGGTGGCTCCAATGCAGAAACATAATGGTTGAAAGATATGACAGAGGACAGCTGCCCATCTCACGGCACCTAGGAAGCAGAGAGCAGGGCAAGAGCCAGACAGGAATTGACCAATCACTACTCAAGATCATGCCCAGTTACCCATTCAGACACACCCAAAAGTGTGCTTTATTATGCCCTGAGTGTCTCTCAAGCCAATGAAGATTGACAATATAGAACAACCATCACAACTACCCAGAAAAAAGTTTTATTAAGTTATGGAATAGTTTCTTGAAGATTCTATTACATCTTTAGCTACAAATGTAATCATTATAAATTAAGCCAGATCTCTACATTGTTCCATTTATTTTCCTGATGATAAGACCCAAATATGCAGATGTCATATCATTAAACAATGCAAGATGTTATCAAATATACTGGAATCAAAAAATACCATGAATGCATCTGCCTAGTGTCATTGAAAGAAGACAGTTTTGCAAAAATATTACTGTGTGTCTTCATCCACCAATGTCTCTTCCTCAGAGTCAAAATTACTATGAAAGGTAAACATTTTTAATTGATCCAAGACACCAAAGCAGCCACAACAGTGCCACTAAAGACACAAAAAAGACTTACATATTTGTTTCAGAAAGTGGCAAGAATGATGGGATAATTGTGTTTCAAGCAGGGGCAGTATACTGAAGGACATTAAAGATGATGCATCATTAATTAATTATATGTTAATTTTTAATTGCAGCATTTATGTATTTTTAGATAACATCTCATGCATAATTGTGAGGAATAAGTAAAAACATGAATTGTATCTTTTACTTGAATCTGAAAACTATTTTTTTAAAAAGTCAAGCTATTTTTAAAAGAATTAGTTCTTACCTCTAGTCGCCAATATTTATTGGTTTTGAGAACTTAGACCCCAGAAGAGAAATACTTCTACCAAATGACACAATATAATTTTGTTGAACTGGTAGTGACAATTTACATGGCTGGTGATTTTTCACTTTGAAATGACAAGATGAAGAAGAAGGTTATGTTATAAACTGAATTTTAGTTCAATACAACATGGGAAATGAAGTTGGTGCTATAGAGTGGAGAAAGATACTGAAATGCAAAAGATCATCTGAAATACTTTCCCTGACATTATAATCAAAATAAATATTCAAAAACACTACATTGGATTCACTGGATATTGGACACAAATGCACACAGGAAGTTACTGTGCCTGAGACCTTTTCCGATGTTGTCACCTCACAATATGAAGTAGGACAAAGTCTATTAATGATCTATGACAAGTTTCAAAAAGTAATGACAAAGCAGTTACTAATTTTCATATATTATTTTTTCGCACTTTTCATATTTTATCTGTTTGAAGAAAGTTGGATATTTTTTGTTATTTTGCATATTTGCATTGCTGTTGTTTTGTTTGTGTTTGGTTTGTTTGTTTGCAAAGCCCCTAACTATAAGTTTATGGCTACAATAGAAATACCATTGGAGAATGAACAGGTTGCCTTAGTCTATTGAAGTATTGGACTCTAGTAGAATTTTTAAAATGTAGTCAGGCTGCTATTTATTTTCCCTTCCTAAAAATGCATATCTCTTTACTTAACATTTATTTAAATAAAATTTTTATTTTAGAATAGTTTAAATTTACAGAAAATTTACTGACAGTATGGAGAAGTCCTACAAACCCCTTGTCAAGTATCTCACAAGTTCACATCTGACAACATTACAGAAGATTTGTCAAAACCAGAGAAAAAATGATGCTGTGTCACCACCAAACACTACCCTTTATTCATATTTCATTAATTTTTTAACTAGCATTTTTTTTCTGTACTGGGATTTCTTCTATATTCTGGTTGTGTCAAGGCTTCTTTTGGTCCTGGGAGAATCTCTGAGTTTTCTTGTTCCAGATTATGTGGACAATTCTAAGAAGTATGTTAAATGTTTCATAGAATGTCCCTCAATTTTTTTTTGTCTGGTTTTCTAGTAGGAAAGCTATAGATTTGTGTTTTGAAAATCAGAAAAAAGCAATAACCTTCTCATCATAACCTGTCAGAAAATATAGATTATCAACATATCTTCTCCCTGATAATATATGTATGGGTTTAACACATTTCCAAAGCAACCTCACCTCAGCATCTCAGTAGACTCAGGGAAAAAATTTAGTTGTCCTTTCTAACTCTATCAAAAGATATACGTGTATCTATATATAAAATAGCCAGATATGCTGATGTGTATCTATAATCCCAGATATTCAGAAGGCGGATGCAGGAGGATGGTAAATTTGAATTCATTCTATGCAACCTAGTGAGACCATGTCTGAAAGCATGAAAAAGGCCTGATAGTGTGGCTCAGTGATAGAAGGTGTCCTGACATGTTTATTAGTACTCGGGGAATAGGAAAGAAGAATGGAATGAAAAAAGAAGGAAGGAGGGAGAGGGAAAGAAGGAATGAGAGGGGGAGAAGAAAGAAAAAGAAAAAAGAAAGAAAGAAAGAAAGAAAGAAAGAAAGAAAGAAAGAAAGAAAGAAAGAAAAGAAAGAAAGAAGAAAGAGAGAGAGAGGGAAGGAAGGAAGGGAAGGAAGGAAGAAGAAAAGAAAGAAAGAAGAAAGAGAGAGAGGGAAGGAAGGAAGAAGAAAAGAAAGAAAGAAAATAGAAATCAGCAAATTTTACTGACTTCCAAAATATTCATATAAAACACTTGCCTTACAGAAGCTGAGTGATGAATAAGCAAAAGTTCTTCAATGAAAATAATTAATTTATGAGATGTTTAATTTAAGGAATCCATGAATGACTCAAATTTGATCCCAGATTACAAGCAAATCAAGCTTAAACAATCAATGGGCCCCTTAATTAGGAAATCACAAAAAAGAACATTTAGAATAAAAGTTTTTCTCTACCAAGATTTTTCTCAAGGCTTCTTTGACATCTTTATTTCTTAGAGAGTAGATCAAAGGGTTTAACATAGGTGTGACCAGTGTGTAAAATACTGAAGCCACCTTGCGAAGTTCAGGATTTCTTGGAGGTGTGAGATACACAAAAGAGACAGTCCCATAAAGCACACTTACAACCCCAAGGTGAGAACTGCAAGTAGAGAAGGCTTTCTTTCTCCCTTGCCTTGAGGGGATTTGTAAGACTTTGGATATGATATATATGTAAGATACTGTTATAACAATTATTGTTGGCAAAATAATGAAGACAGACAAGCTCAGAGATACCATCTTATTGATAAAGAGATTAGAGCAGGAGAGCTTCTCAATTTGATAAGAATCACAGTAGAAATGATCAATAACTCTGGAAGCACAAAAAGACATTGAGAATGTTACACTGACTAGGAGGGTGGAACTGACCCAGCCAAAGAAATAAGAACCAGCAACCAGCTGAATGCACAAACGTCGTGACATGTGGACACTATAAAGAAGAGGATAGCAGATGGCACTGAAGCGGTCATAAGCCATGACTGCCAGGACGAACCCCTCTGTCACTATGAAGAGTGAAAACAGGAAGGACTGCACAACACAACCTGCAAAGGAGATAGTCTTTTTCTCAGACAGGAAGTTGACCATGGCTTTAGGAGCAATAACAGTGGAGTAGGAGAGGTCAAGGAAGGAGAGATTGCCCAGGAAGAAATACATTGGCGTGTTCAGTTGGGAGTCAGTCACAATGATGACCATCATACTAACGTTTCCGAAAAGAACCATGCCATAGACCAACAGGAACAGGAGGAAGAGGAGGATGCAGAGCTCTGTACGTACCCTGAAGCCTACAAGAATGAAGTCAGTTACATCTGAGTGATTGTCTGCTGCCCTGTCACCCATCACAAGAACCTAAGAGGGACAAGACAAAATTAAAAACAATTTTTATACCTGTGTCCTGGTATCAAAATATCCTTTTCTCTTATAGAAGATATTGAGATTTGTGTTATCTCTTTTTTGCTACACAAATATATTAGGTATGCATTGCTATATGCTTTATTGAGAACTCAATATGAAGTATGCTGTAATTTCCCATAATTATATAATAAATAAATTGTCTCTTATTATTTTCTATAATTTTCTAACCCAGGGTTATCATTTTAGTACAGTACTTTTCACTGTTAAAGAAGTATTACTTTATACATAACTAGTTGTCACTTGATTTACATAGTAATTTTAATATATTTGACAGTTTTGAGAGATATACAAAAACTTACTCTTCTTGTTAACTGGCAATTTAAATGTTAGTTTATCATAGATAGTATTTGTATGTACAACAAAAGGACCAAACTAAAGAGTTATTTGAAACATCCATGATAGAAATTTAGTTTTATTAGAGGTCAATAGAGAATTAATAACTCATAAGACATGGAAAAATACATTTACAAAAGATTGCATTTAGCAACCTGAACTAAAAAGCTTAAAATCAATATGTAACTTCAATCTCTTGAAGCTGGCAATGTCCAGACATGGCAAGAGGAATTATCCATAATCTTAGAAATCTCTGTACAAATCTGTGAAGAAGCCAATTTGAACTTAAGCATCTGTATATAACAAAAAAAAATGAAAAATATCAGCAGAGTATTTACTAAGATTTATACTTTGGGAAAACCATACTAATTGTGAAAATAATACTGTGATCTCTGAAATTAAAGAGAGAAATATAAATACACTTGAATTGTCATAAAAGCTGCTTAAACTATCACACACTTAAATAGTCTGATTTATTTGTTCTGTAACTTTTTTCATTTTTTTCTAATAAAGTGAAAGTTATTTATTTCTTGTGCTCAACTTTTGAAACTCAATTTTTATTTTAAAATCTCCTTATCAGAGGGAAGAGATTACATTACTTACTAACGCAGCAAATGATGCAAAAATATTTCTATTTGATGTGACATGAATAGAAGTTCCTGGATTTTGTCCTTGGCTCTCATTCTCTCTCATGCACATGACCATTCCATGTTCTTTATTTTTCTCCCAAATCCCTTGCTCTCAGCATTGCCTCATCACCTGAACTTTCTCCCATCCTTTTAATATAAACTTTTATCAACATGCTAGGCACTAAATTTATGAAACAAAAAAATTGGTTATATATCAATTATATGAGTTCTGTGACACTTTTCAACCGCACAATTCGCATTCCATATTGAAATCCACTTAAACAATCTTAACTAAATCTGTCCTTGGAAAAAGAGTTCGCATAACTCCTGTTAACCACTTACATCACTTACACTTACATCATATGGTAAAATGGAACCCACAGAATGAACAGTTGCCGGAGTGATTTTGCCCATCTACTATCAAATACAAATGGGTAACATAACAGGAACAAGATTAGAAATATTTAAAGTAGAAAGACATTGTCAAAACTACTAAACAGACACCATGCAACTGGATATTTGACAATAGTTTAGCTGTAAATTTTCTTTTTTTGTTTGCTCATGTGTTTGTTTTGGGTTTTATCTTAGTTTCAGAAATCAAATAATAGCACATCATCTGAAACTTCATCAGCCAGCAGCCAGTACTAACAAATAATTATTTTGATACCATTATTTTTTCTAGAATAGTTTGCATTCACCCCATTATTTGCTTAGTCACTGGAAACTTAAGAGCCTCCTACTATATGACAACAAGAATAAGGAAACACATGAGCACTAGAAATGTTTGTTTTAAAAGTACAAATGCATTGCACTTTCTTCATTGTCTACTTTAATTTTAAAAGGAACAAAAATATTATGATCTGCCCTTCATGAAAAGAGTTTTGATTTGGTCTTGTTTTATTGTTATTTGTTGTTTGGTTGGTGTTTGTTTCTTGCTTTTGCTTTTCTTTTTATTTTTTTCTGTGAGTACTGGGAACTAAACCCAGACTCTTTACACTGAACTGCATCTTAATCCATATTTGTTTTGATTTTAAAACAGGATATCACTAAGTTACTAAATTTCCTTGGATGGGCTCCATCTCGTGATCTTTCTGCCTCAGCCACCCAGAATGTTTGGATTACAGGCAGGTGCCACTGCCTGAAAAGAGTCATTATTTTTTAAGGTGAATACTATATTCTTTTTTCTTTGACACTTGTAAGAAGACAATCTTACTAATCATAAAATAAATTTTATTCTTTAAAGCACAAATAAATATTCATTGATGACTAATTATTTGACTAAATAAGTTTATCTTTTTCTTACCTTAATATTCCTTTGTTTTTCCCTACTTCTGAACAGCTTTATAATAGTAGATGCAAGCATGCAGAAGTTATATATTTAATTCTAAAAATCAAAAATGATAAATATATATTATAAAATAAATTAAAGACAGCCTCAAAACTAAACAGAAACTGTAAAAATTTCATATAGCTATTAAAATTGTGGTGTAAAATATACTACTTATGGTCGGCTTTAGGCTCTACCCATAGGATAATTATTACTTTCTTGACCTAAAGATTTTCTTTTCATTTTCTTGGCAGGTTTTTGCTGGGAAATCCTCTGTAATTATTCACAACTTTCTACAGACAAGAGGATGGACAAGAGTTGGTCCAGTAAGTCTGTTTCTAAGCCTTAGAGCATTTCTTTATCTAGTCAAAAAAGAAATTGCAAATAAATTGTTACAATCACAGTGTTTGGGCATGCCTGTCCTGTGATGAGTTATGCTTTATAGATCTTAACACAAGAACCATGGAAATCCAAATAAGACAAAGAAAATGTCACTGGAGAATAAAAGGATTCCCTAATGGCCTGTGGAACTACATGAGGAGGAAATGGTGGCACTTTTAGTTAGCTCTACTGCAACTACTTCAAGTAATGATAGCATATATTTGGTGGGAAGGGGTCCCTGTGGGAGAAGATAAGAATAAGTCAATTATACATGATATAGATGGAAAGTTCTTGGTTTATTACATGAAAGTCACATGTAAAATAACTTTATTACTTTGGATAAAAATAACTTTATTACTTTGAATTATCTCTGGGTCTTTTGTGGACACTATTTTTAGATAGAAAATGTTGCTTTAAAATGTAGAGAAAATATGTTTTGCATATTTTTATTTGGGTTAGTTTGTACCTTCTACATTCACAATGAAGAACTCAATTGCTTCTTTTACATGCTAGTACATATCATTACAATCTCTAAATTCATTACTCCAGTTTTTCCTATAGAATCTTAGATGAACAATTTGTATTTGCATATTATACCAGGAAATATGTTATGGATCATGTTAGAATTATAGCCATAATTAAACAAAGTGATCAATGTTTTATGAGTAAGAAAGTCTACATTCAATGAATATAAATTCCTTGCATTAAAAAAAATGCAAGTAGCAACTGTTACCTTAAAGCCTGTCACCAGGTGTACACTGAATACTGTGGTCCTATCTAAACACCAAGTTTGAAGATTCAGCTATTAGAATTGTGTAATTCATGGAGATAGAGGAATTAATGAAAAAATGAATGATCTTAAAGGAAATACATATGTAAGTTGTAGTCACCCTTAGTGTACAATACACTGGATTTGTTGACAGCAAAATATATTGTGCAAAGTATAATATTTAAGCAAAATTTGATTTAACACATTTATCATGTAGCTATTGTAAAAATAATGTTTACAGAGCAATCAAAACCTTCCACATCATAAATCCTCATATGACCTGAGTCATCAACCTGGCAACTCTGCTAATATTGGCTATGCAGTCTTGAGTGTTGGCTGCTTGAGGAAGGACTTGGCTCAGAGGACTGAGAGAACTTCTTTCACTGTGTGTGTTTTCTCTTCACTTACATTGAACGATGAAGATGAAATCTGTTTATAGAGATGACTAAGAGGGACAAATGAATGTTCAGAAATATTGAAGTACGTTTCATACTAACATCACATTGGCCAAATCAAATGAAGTGGATGGCTCAAGCATAGGGGCATAATATCCTTCTTTGCATTGGGTAACACTGCAAAAGCTCAAAGAAAAAAGCCTAGGCAAGGAAAGAGCTGACTTACTAGGACAGCTTCTTTTCAATGCAAGGATATATCTGCAAATGGAGCCCAGATATGCTGTTTTGGAAATGCATTATATGCAGATTGCAATAATCCCTTTATGCTTCCCATTTTCCTTTGCAAACACTCAGTACTAGAAGGGCTAGTATCTTTCTCAGCTTTAGCTACTGTTCCCAAGACAGTCTGCCACTCTTTCAAATGACTTTCTGTTTTTCTTTTCTATTGACTTTCTGTTTTTCTTTTCTCCTATCTTTTAAATATTTCATTTCTTCCATTCATTTTCTCCAACACCTAGGCCTGTATTGTTCATAATTAGACCCTTGGTGATTTGTTGGCATATCTTAATAATAGGAAATTTATAGTTATACTTTGTTGCCTAATTTGTTCTGATATTTTCAGCCCAAGAGACTTTATTTTTATTCTCTAATTATTCTATTTTCATGTGGATAGTTGGAAAGAGTTAATTGTCATGCTACTAGCTACCACCAAAACTCACAGATGCTGAGAATGTGGCTTTTTTACTTTTTACTTGTTCTATAATATCAGATCTTGGCTATAGAAAGCAACATCTTGGCCCCAAAAACTTTTGTTCCCTGGTGTCATGTATACTTTTATGTTACAAAAAAAGATTTTTGTTCAAAAATATTTGAAGATTAACAGATTATTGGGCAAAAAGGATTTTGCAGATGCAGTTAAGATTATTATATAGGTGACTGAAATGAAGAGATGCTCTCCTATATTATCCATGCAGACAGACTGTACTCATATAAGTCCTTAAAAACCGAAGGAGCCAAAATCATTCAAGGCACATGGATTTCTGATAGTGATAATTTCAGTCTCTACTTGATTAGGTTGACTAAAGATTTTAATTTTTATTAATTTCTGAAAGGAACAACCTTCAGGTCTGTTAATTTTCTTCATGTTTTCCTATTTTCTAAGTCAGTCTGTACTATCTGATACTTTTTACCACTTTTCATCCTCTTGCTTTAATAATTATTTCTAATTTTTCTAACTTTTTACAATGCAAGTGAATTCATTAAGATCTTTCTTTCTTTCCTTATATAAATTTCTGACCTATAAAATCTACCTGTGTACTACATTACAACATACTACAATCCCAGTATGTTGTCTATTCATTTGCATTCAAATCAAAATATTGCTTGCTTTTTCATTCTCATTTCATTTTTGACCTACAGTTTCTTTAGATGTCTCTTACATTGTATCCAAATGTTAATAGATACTCTGTGTATCTACTATGCTTATTTAATCTCACTGGGATGAGAAAACATACATTATATGATTTCTGTACTTTTCAATTCATTGACATTGCTTTTACAATCCAGACTATACAATCTATCTTGCTGAATTTTTCATGTGCATTTGAAGGGAATTTATATTCTATGATTGCACGGAATACTCTCTAAATATCAACAACCTTCACTATCTTCTATGGACTTACCAATTTTCTATTTTCTCTATCAATTACTAAAATAAAGATATTAGTATCTCACCCTTAATGTGGGAACTTCTTTCAAATTTTGCTTGATATATTTTTAAACACAGTTACAAATTGTAATAACGTGTAAGACTATGATGTCCCCTAGATCATTTGTTATTATGAAGTGATGCTTTTACTTTATCAAGTAATAGACTCTAGTCTGACATTCATTTTATCCAATATTAATGTAATACTTTCAGTTTTCTTCTATTGTTAGCATGGTATACCTTTTCCACCATTTTTCTTTTAATCTATTTGTTTTTTCACATTTTAAGCAGATTTTTGTACACTGTATATAAATGCAATTTTCCCTTTTTGATTCAATATGAAAATCTCAGCCAAAACTTTAAATTAAGGTTTTTGTCCATTTGCATTTACTATTACTATTTCTGATTATATTTGAGTTCACCATCTTTCTGTTTTATGTTTGTCTGTTTTCTATTTTTCATTTCATTTTTCCTGCTTTCTTATGGATAGAGCATTTTTAATTTAATTTAAAGAGGGTAAAATTCAACATAAAGATACAGAACAAAGCAGATCAGAAGAAAACATTGTAGATGACACAGATTTCAAAGACAACAGGAGTTTTGCAGTGGCTACAACAATGTTTCTTGTTTTCTTCTAAATAGTTGTTTATGTCTTCACACTCAATGAATTCATACACAACAAGATAGTATAAAACTGATCACAACAGAGTAATGAAGACATTACAGGTCTTCAAACTCAGACAATAGGAAAATGAACAATGGCTGCCATAATGTCTCTTGCTCTCTTCCAAATAGTTGTCCATACCTTTATGCATGTTGAAATTAAACAATACAAAACAGACTAAAACTGTTTTAGTATTAAAACTGTTTTAGTTTTAGAACTGTTTTAGTATTTAGAACAAAGAATAAAAGCATTACTGGATTTCACAGCATGATGGTATGGAATTAGCAATGGATAACTTAATGTCTCTTCTTTTTCAAAGTAGCTGTTTATTTCTTCACACGTAATATAATTGATTCTCGGAAACTGTTTAGGAGAAATTCTACACATGTATAAGTCTCTACAAGTAGGCCTATCCTTTTTGTATTAGAGGTTAAACAACATAAAATAAAATAAAATAAAATAAAATAAAATAAAATAAAACAAAACAGGGGGCTAGGGATTTAGCTCAGCAGCATAAGTGCCTGCCTTGCAAGTGTTGTGAGTTCAATCCCAGTACCAAAAAAAAAAAAAGAGAGAGAGAGAGAGAGAAACTTTAATCCTGTTCTGGCCACTGGGCCTGCCTGCTGTCTCTGCCCTGGGCTGCTCCCAGCCATGCTGCATGGAGTGAGAACACTGGACCAATGAGTTCCACCCCTGCTTGTATCACTGGGCCTGCCTGAGAGCCTCAGAACTGCTACAATGGGGAGGAGGAACACCAAGCTTGGCCCTTGCTTGAGCCACTGGGTGTGCCTCAGTGCCTCAATGCCTCCCCGCAACTGCCACACAGAGGAAAACCACCAAGCTCCCCTCAGCTCAGGTAGCTGACCCAGGCCTGCCAGTGTCAGCACCTTCCCACTTCCACCACACAGAGGCTGAAAGTGATGCTCCTTCCAGGCTCAGGCTGCTGAGCTGTGCTTGTAACCCATCATGCTTCTCCCTTGTGCTGAGCCAGAGGACTGCCACACCCACCCTGGCTGGAACCATTACCATCGGCCACCCTCCCCATCTTAGACCAAGCACCACTGTGAACATTTGGCTTCCACTCTTCCTCACAGAACTTACTGATATTGACAATTGGGATTAAATAACCAGATATTGGCCCAGAAGGTGAAAATGACAAAACAAAAAACCAAAATGCAATCTCAAACATCTAGTCCATCAGGTTCAAGAACAGGTGATAATGAAACAGAGGGTTTTAAAAGTCATTCACCAGAAATCTCTGAAAAGATAGCAAATGAGGTTAAAAAAATCCATGAGGCTATAGAGGAAATCAAATTAGATGTGGTATCATACATAAAAACAGAAATAACAACCTTAGTAAAGGATTTGCTCAACATAGCTAGGAAAAAAAATAGATTAAGAATATACAGGAGCATGGGAAACTGAAACTTTGAATGAACAATGTAGAAAACAAGCAGAATCCATGAAACAAATTCAAAGAAATATCCAAGAAACAAAAAACTCTATTGAAAGCTGGCAAAAATATTTAAATGAAGCTGAGGATAGAATTTCAGACCTTGAGGACAGGAACACAGATAGTGATCATGAAAGGTTAGAACTTATAAAAACAACAAAGCAGTAAGGAGATCCAAGATGGCCAAATGAGATGTAGCATGATAGAGAACCTCTCTGAGAAAAGCAACTCAAATGCTGGAATCTGACACCATGGGGAGGACCAGATGAAAGTAGAGGAATTCTTGTGACCCAGGAAGAAACTGAGGAAAAAGAAAAAATAATTTTAAAAAAGAAGAAGCATGGATAGAGGGCTGGAGCTGGGCATGCTCCAATAGCTGTGCTGGGTGCATCTTGGAGTTCAGTGACTCAGGATCAAGCTGGGGTCATGGCCCTGCCAAAACCAGGGGGTTGCTGAGCTTGAGACCCTTGGTGGGAGGAGGTGCTGCAACAGGGAGTGGAGATGGTGAGGGGAGCTGCATGGACTTTGGTGAGTTCTGGGAACTGGATTCCCCAGAGCAAGATCACCAGCAGGATGAAATATTGGATTTGGGCAAGTCAGGCATGAATCAACAGCTGAGGCGGCTGCACTCAGTAACTCCTGGCCCAAAGTGGATTGGTGGGATCAATTTGGGCTGGGATATGCCCCTGATTGGGACCCACTAGCCAGGGACGAGGCTGTCCCAAACCTATGACATCAACCAGGTCACTCACTGGTTGAGAGGGGATGGAATGACACACCACTGCCCCTGTGTGCACCTCACAGATCAACAGCAGACAGGACAGGGTCACACTGCCCTAGCTAGTAAGCTGCAGAGGGACTTAAGGCAATACGTAAAGGTCTGGACACCTCCACCATTCACCTGTCTGAGGGAAACCAGAAGCATGACAAGACAGAGAAACAGCAAAAGGCCTTCAACCACCAACCAAGGGAAAATAAGCCCAGGAGGGGTGAGTACAGAGCAGATTGAGGGCAGCAGACATGCAGAATCAGACATGGCCTCATCAGAAATAAAGAAATACTTCCATGACCTCATCAATGAATTTAAATCTAAAATTCCATAACAGGTGAAGCAAGATATAAGAAGATTAATAAAAGAAACACTGGGTACTCCTCAAGAAGAAACAAATGGAAGAATGGAGGAACCCAGAGAAAGGAGAGAAGCCTTTGATGAAGAATATAAACAAAATCTAGAATACATGACATAGATCCAAAGATAATATCAGGAAATTAATAACTCCATTGAAAGCTGGAAAAACTTCTTAACAGAAACTGAAGACAGACTTTTAAAACTTGAAGATAGGTTTGCAATGTATAATCGCAAAAGGAAGGATCTCTTAAAAATAACAAGGAACCAGGAAGTAATGACACAAAGGCTAGAAGACAAGAGGTTAGTGACCACCAATCCAACCCTGCAAAGAATACTGAAGGACATTCTAGAGAGAGAGAAGAAAATCACCAGGATTCCAGGAACAATGGCAGAAAGTCCTCAATGAAAGGGTCAGACAGTGGAATGAAAGAGAAAAGTAAACAACAATGACAGAAAAATAACATAGCAGAGATGAGGCAGAGAAGATTGGCTATATTTCTGTTTTGTCTTGACTGATATTATTCAAATCTAGTATGCCTGAGGGTGTCAAATCTGGGAGTAGGGACAACTGCTCTGGGGATGGCAGGATTCAATAGGATACCCTTTCTGGTTTGATTATTAACTACCTCTGAAGTCCTATAATGTCTCCAATGTTTGGTTTTTATCAATAGTGCTATGTACCACTACATTTAATTATACTATGCCTGATGATATAGATGACTTTATTGAAAATAACAGGAGACATCATGGTGACAACCATAGATCATCTAGTATTGTGGTCTTATATGTCCTTCTCATTTCATGTTTCATGTTTCTGTAGGAATTTGTATTGTTGACTTGTTTTGGTTTCTTTTCCCCTCTAATACAGAAAGGCTAGTTATCCATGTAGAGACTTATACATGAGTAGAACTTCTAAATAGTTTATGAGAATTGATTATAGTTATTGTAAAAAAAAGAGAGAGGAAAGGAAAGTATTCTAAAGTATATAACTGCATGTATGTTTGAGTGTGTAGGATTGATGACCATGATACTAAGTTTTTTGTTGGATAGATGAACAGAGCTGATTGCAGTCTCACTGTTTAAGTGTCTACTTTGTATGCTTTACCTTTGTAATTTGAACAACTACTTCTAGGAGGAAAATACATAATTGTCAACTAGTGATTTCTTACTGGTTTTTGTTTTTGTTTTGGGGTTTGTTTGTTTGTTTGTTTTGGAAATTTTGTATTATTTCTACCCTCTTTCTGTTTCTTTTTTTTTCTTTAAATAAAAATAGCAGCATGAAATGACAACCCAACAGCTTCAAGATGATGCCAGGAGAAACAATGTAAGATTAATAGGCACCAGTGAGGAGGCAGGAGACAATGCAAAGGACATATCTAAGCTATTCACAGAAATAATGGCAGAAATTTTTCCAAACATGGGGAAAAAATTTGACATACAAATAAGTGAGGCATATAGAATGTCAAACAGCCATAACCAAAATAAATCTACACCCAGACATATAATAATTAAGATCTCAGACATACAGCATAAAAACAGAATACTAAAAGCTGTTACAGAAATGACAAAACTCACTTATCAAGGAAAGCCTGTTAGAATCATGGCAGACTTCTCAGCACAAACCTTCAGGTTAAGATGAGCTTAGAGTAAAGTATTTCAAGCCCTAAAAGAAAACAGCTTTCAACCCAGACTGATGTACCCAGCAAAACTTTCATTCAAATTTCATGGATAAACAAGATACTTCCATTGCAAATAACAACTGAATAAATTCATGTCCACCAAACCAACATTACAAAGAGTGCAAAAAGACATGCTAGATAGAGATAAAAATGGCTCTAACCTCCAGAACAACAACAGAAAGAAACCACCAGGCTAGACAAGAAATTAAATGAGGGAAAAAAGCAGGAAACCAACAATAGGAACACAACATGGCAAAGTCAGTACATATCAATGATAATCATAAATGTAAATGGGCTTAATTCACCTGTCAAAAAAAACCAAGTTGACAGAATGGATCAAGAAAAAGGACCCCACAGTATGCTACATACAAGAAACAAACCTGAACCAAAAAGAAACTCATAGACTATAAGTCAAAGGATTGAAAACAGTATTCCAAGCAAAAATAACCCAGAAAAGAGCAGGGGTAGCTATTCTGTTTGCAGACAAAGTGAACTTCAAACCTAAAATGATTAAAAGAAATAAAGGTCACTACAGACTTGTAAGTAGAAAACTACAAGAGGAAGAACTGACAATTTTAAATATATATGTACCAAACACAGGAGCACCCAAATATATACAGCAAACACCAATAGACATGAAAAACCAAGTACATAACAACACAATTGTAATAGGAGACCTTAACACCCCACTGTCAAAAAGAGATAGAATCAACTAGACAAAAAGTCAGCAAAGAAATAACAGAACTGAATCACACCTGTGAATGAATGCACTTAGTGGATGTTTACAATGTGTTCCATATAACCACACCAGAATATACATTCTTCTCAGCTGCACATGGGACATACTACAAAATAGACCATATATTAACTCATAAATCATTCTTAAGTAAATGAAAAGGGAATGAAATTGTCCCATGCATAGTATCTGATCATAGTGCACTAAAATTGGAAATCAACAGCAAAAAAACCCCTGCAAAACCTGCATAAATACATGGAAATTAAATAACAACCTCCTTAACAACCAGTGAGTTACAGATGAAATTAAAGAAGAAATAAAACTATACCTACAATACAATGAAAATACAGACACAACATACTGTTATCTTTGGGATGCAATGAAAGCAGTCCTAAGAGGAGAATATATAGCAATAAATAGTCACATCAAGAAAACAGAACTAACACAAATAAATAGCCTAATGATACATCTCAAGCTCCTAGAAAAGAAAGAGCAAGTCAAGTCCAAAGCTCATAGAAGAGAAGAAATTGTAAAGATCAGAGCAGAAATTAATGCAATTGAAACAAAAAAAAATAATTAACTAATCAAAGAGCTGGTTTTTTGAGAGGATAAACAAAATTGATAAACCTCTGGCCAACCTTATCAAGAAAAAGAAAGAAAAAACCCAAATCCATGCAATAAGGACTGAAGAGAGGGAAATTGCTACAGATCCCACAGAAATTCAAAAGATCATCAACATCTACTTTGAAAATCTATACTTACATAGGGTGGAAAACACAGAGGAAATGGACAAAATTTCTAGAAACATATGAAATACCAAATCTCAACCAAGAAGATATAGCAATTTTGAATGTATCAGCTACTGAAATTGAAAATGTGATTAAAAACTTAACAAAGAAAAGCTAGGTCCTGATAGATTCACAGCGGAATTCTATAAGGAATTTAGAGAAGATTTAATGCCAACACTCCTTAAACTCTTCAATGAAATTGAAAGAAAAGCAGTCCTCCCTAAATCATTCTTGGAGGCTAGTACTATCCTGATAGCAAAACCAGAGAAAGACCAACCAAAAAGGAGAACTATGGACCAATCTCACTAATAAACATTGATGCAAAGATTCTCAATAAAATACTGGCAAACAGAATGCAGCAAATTATCAAGATTATACAACACAACCAAGTGGGATTTATTCCAGGAATGCAAGGATGGTTTAACATACACAAATCAGTAAATGTAATACACCACATCAACAGAGCCAAAAATAAAAATCACATGATCATCTCAATATATGCAGAAAAAGCTTTTGATAAAGTCCAACACTTGTTCATGATAAAAACCCTACAGTAACTCAGAATACATGGTATGAACCTCAATCTCATAAAGGCCATCTATGACAATCCAGCAGCCAACATTGTACTAAATGGACAAAAACTGAAAGCCTTAACTCTAAAATCAGGAACAACACAAGGATGTCCACTATCACCACTCCCAGTCAATATATTTCTAGAAATATTAGCCAGAGCAATCAGACAAGAGACAGAAATAAAGGAATAAAAATAGGAAAAGAAGAAATCAAAGCATCACTATTTGCAAACGACATAATACTCTACATAGAAGATCCCAAAAACTCCATTAAAAGATTACTAGAGATAGTAAGCAAATTCAGCAGTGTAGCTGGATACAAAAGTCAACATTCAAAAACCAATAGCATTCCTATACACAAACAAAAAACTCACCTAGAGAGAAATTATGGAAATATCATCCTTCACAATAGCATCTAAAAAATCAGATACTTAGCAATCAACCTAAGAATGTGACAGATCTATATACTGAAAATTATACTACTCTAAAAAAGTAGATTGAAGAGGACATTAGAAAACTGAAGGATATTCCTTGCTCTTGGTTAGGAAGAACCAACATTATGAAAATGGCCATACTCCCAAAACTGTTATACAGATTCAATGCAATCCCAATCAAAATACCATCAAAATACCCTAAAGATCTAGAAAAAAATATGCCTAAAATTTATTTGGAAACAGAAGAAACTTAGAATAGCAAAGGCAATTTTGGGCAACAAAGGCAAGACAGGAGGCATCTCAATTCCTGACTTGAAACTATACTACAAAGCCAAAGTAATAAAATCAGCATGGTACTGGCAAAGAAATAGACCTGACGATCAATGGAATGAATTAGAAGAGGCAAACACTACTACAAAGACACTCAACCACCTCATATTTGACAAAGAGTCTAAATGCATTCACTGGAAAAAGGTAGCCTCTTCAATAAATGGTGTTGGAAAAATTTTCTCTCCATATGCCGAAGATCACCATGCACAGAACTAAAGTCTAAATGAATCAAAGACCTAAATATTAAAACAGAAACACTAAATCTACTGGAAGACAAGGTAGGCAGAAGTCTTGGAGACATAGGAGTAGTCAGAGAATTCATGAACAAATCACAAACTGCACAGGAAACACTTCAAAGAATCAACAACTGGGATCTCATATTATTGAAACGTTTCTGCCCTTCAAAAGAAATCAGAAAGAATTTTAGCCAGCAATCCCTCAGATAAAGGACATATCCAGAACATATAAAGAAATGAAAAACATCAAGCCCCCCAAATTCAAAGACCCTCTCCAAAAACGGGCATCTGAGATGAAAACACAGTTCTCAGAGGAAGATATACAAATGGCAAATATATACATGAAGAAATGTTCACCATCACTGGTCATTCAAGAAATGCAAATTAAAATGACATTGAGATTTCATCTCATCCCAGAAAGAATGGCTGCTATCAAGAAAACAACTGATTACTACTGTTGGCAAGGATGTGGGGAAAGGGAACACTGCTCCACTGTTGGTGGGAGTGCAGACTGGTGCAGCCACTATGGAAATCACTATGGAGATTCTTCAAAAAACTAGGATTGGAAGTTCCATTCACTCCAGCTATTCCCCTCCTGGGTATTTTCCCACAAAAACTGAAAAGGTCATATCACAGTAATATATGTGCACCTATGTTCATAGCAGCACAATCTGTGATAGCTAAATCTTAGAAACAACCAAAATGCCCATCAAAGGCAGAGTGAATGAAAAAATGTGGTATTTTATACACTGGAATACTCAGCTGTAAAAAAGGATGATCTTCAGGCCTTTATTGGTAAATGGATGCAACTTGAAAATATCCTCATTAATGAAATGAACAAGACTCACATGAGTAAATATCACATGTGTACAAAATAATAAAAACTGACAGGATAATGGGACCCAAAATGTATAATATATATTATGAAAGTGAAAGGGAAGGCAAGTGTTCTAAAGAGTATAATGGTATGTATAGTGTGTAAGATAGATGACCATATTACTGAATTTCTGTTGGAACACTAAACAGAAGAATTTGCACTGTCAGTGTTTGAGTGTTTAGCCACTATTTGTGCTCTGATTTTGTGACTTTGGCAGCTATTCTTTAGGATGACAATGAGTAATGTATCAACTAGAGATTCTATGATGATAATTTTTTTTAATTTGGCATTGTTCTACCCTTCTTTTCTGTTTTTCTATTCTGTTTGTCTTTTCTTTCTTTGAAAAAAAAGAGAACAATATGCAATATAACAACCATTGTTAAATTTCTTTCATTCTATTTTGAAAACATATTGTTATTGTTTTGAGTTTACTATTGTTTATGCCTTTTGCTTTTAGTTCTACTTTTCTGACTTTTCTCTTTTTTAAATAAAATTTTTAAAAAACAGACTACTAGAAAAACTACAAACTAAAAAGACAAATAAATAACAATAGCAAAGAGCCCAAAACAATGATCCTGTGGATGTTAACTGTTTTGTTCCGTGAACTTAGAGAATTTGTAGGCCAATCATCTTAGCTATCCTAAGTATGTTTATACAAATTTATATATTTTTCTTTTCTCATCCTTTTTCTTTTCTCTGCTTTTCCCTGAGATGTTTTTTTATTTCCTTTTCACTGTATTTATTGAGGATTTTGTGTCTTATGTGCTCTTACCATTTCTTACACTAAGGAGACAACACAATATTTACACATGTGAGTTTGATTTATTTCACTTATGAGTATGGTGTCAAGTTGCATCCCTTTACTTATAAGTATCTCAATGTGATAATTCCTTATAGCTGAGTTGTATTCCATTGTATAAAAATGCCATATCTTTTATATCCATTCCTCAGTTAATGGGCATTTAGGTTGCTTCCAAGATCTGGCTATTACAAATTGTGCTACTATATAAACATAGGTGCACATATATCACTGTGATGTGATGTTTCCAATTCTTCTGGGAATATGCCCAGAAGTGGAATAGCTGGATCAAATTAGACTTCCAATCCCAGCTTTTAGAGGAGCCTCCAGACTAACCTCCACAGTGGTTTCAAGAGTCTACATTCCCACCAACAGTGCAGAGCAGTTCCTTTTCCCCCGCAGCCTTTCCAGCATTTGTTGTTGGTAGTTGTCTTTATCCTGGACATTCTTTCTGGAGTGAGATGAAATCTAAGTGTGGTTTTAATTTTCATTTCCATAGCGACCAATGATGCTGAACATTTTTTCATGTATTTATTTACCATTTGTGTTTCTTTATCTGAGAAGTGTGTTTTCACCTCAGATGCCCATTTTTGGATTGGGTCTTTGAATTTCAGGTCTGATTTTTTTTTTAATTCTTTATATGTTTCAGACAGAAGTCCTTTGTCTGAGGGACAGTTGACTAAGATTTTTTCAAAATTCATGGGTTTCCTTTTTATTCTGTTGGAGATTTCTTTCGACATGCAAAAACATATTAATAAGACTAGATTCCAGTTATTGATTCTCTGAAGCACTTCCCACGTGGTTTGTTTTTTGTTCATCATAACTACCGTATGTATTCAAGATTTCTACCTACTTTGTCTTCCAACAGATTTAGGATTTTTGTTATCATATTTAGATCTTTGAGCCATTTCGACTTTAGTTTAGCATGGTGATAGGCATGGGTCTAGTTATAGTTCTCAGCATATTGAGAGACAGTTTTTCCAGTACCATTTATTAAAGAAACTACCTTTTTCCAGTGAATGTGTTTGGCCCCTTTATTGAAGATAAGGTGGCTGAATATGTTTGTAGTTATAGTCATATCTTCTAATCTATTCCATTGGTTTTCAGGTCTATTTTATGCCCAGTACCATGCTGATTTTATTACAGTTCCTTTGAAGTATAACTTCAAGTCAGGGATTTTGATGTCTCCTGCCTTGCCTTTGCTGCTTAGAATTGCAAATACTGATAATTTAACTTGTTCTTTACCTATCCTTACTCCTTTTATTTCTCTTCCTTGTCTAATTGCTCTGGCTAGTATTTCCAGAACTATATTAAATAAGAGTGGTGATAATGGACATCTTTGCCTTGATCCTGATTTAAGAGTAAAGGCTTTCAGTTTTTGGCCATTTAATACGATGCTGGCTTTGGTTTGTCATAGATGGCTTTTATCATAGTGAGATAAAGACCATCTATTTCAATTTTCTGTAATGTCCTTACCATGAATGAGTGTTGGACCTTATCAAAAGCTTTTTCTGCATCTATAGAAATGATAATGTGGTTCTTATTTTTGGCTGAGTTGATATAGTGTATTACATTTATTGATTTTCATATGCTGAACCATCCCTTCATTCCTGGGATGAATCCCACTTGGTCGTGGTATATAATCCTCTTGATGATTTGCTGCATTCTATTTGCCAATATTTTATTGAGAATTTTTGCATCTGTGTTCATTTTGGAGATTGGTCTGTAGTTCTTTTTTTGGTCAAGTCTTTCTCTTGTTTTGGTGTTAGAGTAATACTTGCTTCCAGAAATGAGTTAGCATTAAGTCTTTGAATTTCTTGTAAAATTCTTCAGTGAATCCAACAGGACCTGGACATTTCTTTGTTGAATTGCTTTTAATTATATTTTCAATTTAATCAATTGAAATTGGGTTATTTGCAATTTTATATCTTCTTGATACACCTTTGGTGAATCATATGTTTCTGGGAATCTTTCCATTTCTTTTGTGTTATCAAGCCTATGAAAGTAGAAGTTTTTGAAATAGGTATTGATGATCTTCTGTATTTCCACAGGGTCTACAGTGATTTCATCCTTTTCATTCTTTATTGCAGGAATTTAAGTTTTTTCTTTCCTTTTTTAAATATGGTTGGCTAGGGGCTTATCAATTTTGTTTATTCTTTCAAACAACCAACTCTTTGATTCATTGATTCTTTGTATTGTTTTCTTAGTCTCTATTGCATTGATTTCTGCTCTGATCTTTATAATTTCTTCCCTTCTTTTGGCTTTCGGCTTGACTCGTTCTTGTTTTTCTCAATGTTTGAGGTATACCATCAGGTTGTTTATTTGTATTTGTTCTGTTTTCCTGATGTGGAAATTCATTGCATTATATTTTCTTCAGAGAACTGCTTTCATTTGATCCCACAGATTCTGGTAAGTTTTATTTATATTTTTGTTTGCTTATAGATATTGTTTATTTTCTTCTTTAATTTCTTCTGGGACACACTGTTTGCTCAGGAGTGTGTTATTCAATTTCCTTGTGTTTGTGGGGGTTTTGCAGGTTCTTTTTTCATTAATTTCTAGTTTCATAGCACTATGATCTGATAACATACATGGGATAATTTCAATTCTTTTGATTTACTAAAGCATGTTCTATGGACTAGTATATGGTCAATTTTAGAGAATGTCCCATGTACTGCTGAGAAGAATGTATATTCTGATGTTGTTGGGTGAAACACTCTGTATATGTCTATCAAGTCCATTTGTTCACAGGTGTGACTCAGTTCTGTTATTTCTTTGCTGATTTTCTGTCTAGTTGATCTGTCTCTTTGTATTAATTGAGTGTTAAGGTCTCCCATTATAGTTATATTATTGCTTATTTGATTTTTCATTTCTGTTAATATTTGTTTTGTATAGCTGGGTGCTCCCAAATTTGGTGCATATGTGTTTAAGATTGTTATTTCTTCCTCTTGAACTTTTCCCCTAGCTAGTATGTAGTGACAGTCTTTTTCTCTTTTGATCACCCTTGGTTTGAAGTTCACATCTGCAATCAGAATAGCTATCCCTGCTATTGGGGGTGGTTCCTGTTGCAGGAAGTATTGTTTTCTATGCTTTGACTTTCATTCTATGAGTTTCCTTTTGGGTTGGATGGATTTCTTCTATCAGCATATGGTTGGATGTTGTCTCTTAATCCATTCTGCCAGTCTGTTTCTTTTAATTGGTGAATTTAGGACATTTACATTAATGGTCATGACTGATATATATTGGTGTATTTTTGACATGTTATCTTTCTGCTATTCATTTTTTACCTTTCCCTTCTGTTTAATTGTTTGCCTTGTTTAGTGGTTTTATCCTATATCTATCTAGAATGTCTTTTAGTATTCTTTGCAGGGTTGGTTTGGTGCTCATTAACTTGTTCAGCTGTTCTTTGTCAAGGAAGTATCTTATTTTTCCATCAATTTTACATGACAGTTTTTCAGGGTACATCAATCTGGGTTGGAAGTCATTTCCCTTTAGGATCTGAAATACTTCACTCCATGATCTTCTTGACTTCATTGTTTGTGTTGAGAAGTCTGCTGTGTTCTTATAGGCTTTTCTTTACAGGTGATCTGCCTCTTCTCTTTAACAGCTTTTAATATTCCATTCTTCTGTGGATTTGTGGGATGGTGATTATTATATGTCTAGGTGTAGTTTTATTTTGGGTATGGCTGTTTGGAGTTCTATTTGCTTCACTAATCTGTATGTCAGTTTCCATTCTCATGTTTGGGAAATTTTCAGCTATTACTTCTGTAAATAACCTCTTAATATCATTTATGTTGTCACTTTCTTTTTTTATATACCTATCAATCATATGTTGTTAATCTTTGCATCATTTTGCAGCTGTTGAATTATTTCCTAATTCCTTGTTATTTTTAAAATATATTTCCTTTCCTGTTCACTAGCTTAATCTTGTCTTCAAGGTCTGAAAGTCTATCTTCACTTTCATTGATGTGGTTTTTCCAAATTTTCATGGAATATTTGATTTCCTGTATATCTCTCTGAATCTGTTTCATGCATTCTCTTTCCTTCTTATATTGTTCATTCAAGGTTTCCAACTTTTTGCATTGTTCCTCTAATTTTTTAACTATGTCTTTTTTAGATGTGTTCACTATTTCTTTCATTACATTTATCACTTCTTCTTTTATCTGGAGAGTATTTTTGATATGAGTTCTTTTAGCTTCCTAGAGTTGTTTCTTTATTTCAGTTGCTATTATTTCAGGAGTTTCAAGTGTATGGTCTACATTTTCTTCTATGTTTATGTCTCCTAGGCTTGGTTGGGATGGTTTGAGATTGCATTTTGCTCATTCATTTTGTCATTTTCTATATTCCCTTAGGGAAGCCAAGGTCTCAGTTGCTGGCTTGAGAATATCTATCCCTATTGCAGGGATTTCTTAGACCTTACCAGTTGGCTTCCGGCCACTTGGTGTAACTGGGTGAGGCCCTATCAGTCTCTGAGCGATGCACCAAGTCTTCCCCATCAGATAGAAATCACTATGCACCCTTTCCGCTTGTGAGGAAGAATGCAGGTGGCCTTGGGCCAATCAGAGGTTGCTGGATGGGGGCCAAATAGGCCTGAGGGACCTTATGATGCATCCTCTGATGATATGGAATTCTGGGTGGGGGCCTACAAGTGGAAGTTATGTGCCAAAACTTCCCTGTGGTCTGGAAATCTCTGAAAGCCTTGTTTATGAGGCAGAATGCAGGTGGCCATGGGCAACTTGGGGGTCACTAGGCAGGACTGAAAAAGGCCTAGAGGGACCCTCTGGTGTGTCCTGCCATGGTGTGTGATTCTTGGCAGGGCCCTACTAGTGTCTGAGGGACATGCCAAAGCTTCCTTAGAAACTGTTTCACACCCCTTCTGCTAGCAAAGTGGAATACAGGCATCCTCAGAGCACTTTGGGGTCACTGGGTGGGGCCCAAATAGGCCTAGAGGGACCATCTGGTGCATCTTCTGGTGCTATGGGATGCTTTCCAGGGGTCTACAGTCTCAGAGCAATGCATCAAAGCCTCCTGTGGCTGGAAATTGCTGCATGCACTTTCTGCCCATGAGGTAGAATGCAAGTGACTGCAGAGTCAGATTGAGTATTTTTATAACTCAAATTTCTTTTCCCTTTTTGTTTTATTATTTTAGTGGTTGTTCTAAGGTTTTTAGTTTGCATTACAACTTAAGGGAATATGCTATCAACCCACATATATAACAATAAATTTATAAAAATCTACTTTCATTTCTCTTCTCCCTCTCTCCATATTACTCTTGTCACATATTTTTCTTATACAAATGTTGTAATTATTTTCTTTAAAATAATATTTAAAAGTATTTAAATAATAAAAGTATTCTCTTAGATCTACTCATGCTATTGTTCTTCACTATGGATTTTAAAATGTTTCCTGCAAATCCACATTCCTATTTGGCTACATTTTCTTTTTATCTAAAGATTTATTTCCTATTTCTCTTAGTTTGGGTCTTTTAGTAATCAATCTTCCACTGTAATTTTGAAAATGTCTTTAAATTTCTTACCTTATACATGTCTTCCTCTTTGTTTCCCTTCTGTAAATATATATTGCTAGTTATAAAGTTACTCAAAATCTTACAAAGAATTATTTCATCTGTTAATTCAAATGATAAGTTCAACTTGGATTACTATCCCTCTCATAGGTAGACAGAATAACAATTCAGAAGACTCAATGTCATAGGGACAGTAAGAAAATAAATTTGAGAATAATTGACTAAGATCTACATTGGTGGTGAGCATTCTTTATTTGATCCCTTGTACTTGAATCTACACTTTGATTATGAGAAAAATAGCTTTGTGTATTAGATGTTAATGCAGAGAACAAACTGTGTCCTGAATGGAAGTGACCCAGTTTTACACAAAGACACATAGTTGATCCAACAAGCAAGTCTCATAAGTGATTCCACTATTCTGTGAGTTCTCTGATTCTGTTCAAGTAGGTGCATAATAATTCTCTTGGATCCCAAGAACACAGGAGCTTCACCTGACTTCTGACATGAAATGAATACTTTGCTCCAAAACTCAAGTAAATATGGCATACAAATTGCTAAGACAGTTGTTGAATCTTCACAGGGTTGTAAGAACACAATTGATTGTAGCAAGAAAGGCAAAATGATATATAGAGCAGGACACAAAAAAGAAGTATTCCTGAGCCAGGATGACTAACTGGTGGCTAAGATTATAGGGTGCTTATCAGAGCCTTATTTATGGTGGCTGTCATCTAAAAATGGGCATACAGAATTGACAGTTTCTAAGTCAGTCTATTTTGGCAACCCATGTTGTTAAGTTCATGTTTTTCCATTTTCAAAGTATTATTATGAGAATACACCCAACAAATAATGAGGTGGAGAAAAAAGAGTCTGGAGAAGAGGTGATTTCCTTCAACATATTAGTGGGAACCTACTCCACAGCTTATTTAATTTGCTGAGTATGAATTAATAAATTAATATTCAATATTTTGGACATTTCAGGTATGTCCATCTACCAACAGGTCAATGTCCAAAATTTTGAATTGGTAGGCATATTCTAGAAAAAAAGCATGAAATATTTTACTTGAAATGCTATAGATTTGTTGGATTGTTTAAAGTAAGATTTAGACACTTGAAAAATCTGTTAGAGAAATTTAAGTTAAGAGTTAAACTACTGACCTGGCTCATAAACTATATAACAAGTAGCAATGTCATTTCACTTGTTAGGAAAGAAAAATACTGAGTTAACTTCAGTATTTTTGGATAAGAAGAAGAAATTATACTTGATATATAAATACAGAAAGAGTCTTCAGTAGAGTGACAAAATTTTTGGTTTAGAAACAACGTTTCTTCCTGCTGTTTGATGACAGGCTGACAGAATTTGATACCTTGTGTAGAGCTTCTATTATTTGTAAAAGAAGAAACAAAGAAAATCTATATTTCTTTATCAAACTAACATCACACATTTAAAAATAATACTAAAGTAATGGATAAGTTCATTTAAGATTGGGGCTTATTTTCTCACATAAAATCTAATCAAAATAGTTATCTATTATTTTATTCCATTTTACAATAAGCAAGTCACCATTTTATAAGAAAATGTTAATTAAAGTTCTATTGATAATTTAATAACTAGTTTAATTTTTAAAATACCCTTGTATACATATTTACTTCTTATCATATAAACCATCATGTGAATTTAATCATTGTACTTAATAAGAAATTGAGTCTTCAAGAAAAACTAAAATAAAACTCCAATAAATATTACATTATTTTTAATGCTATTTCTGTATGAAATAGGCTCATGAACATATAAATAAACAGATATTTTCACCGAGATGTATGCACATTCAATCAGACAACTTTAGGAAAATAGAATGCTGAATCCAAGATTTGTAAATGAAAATTTATTACCTGGATTAAATAAATAAATTTAATTGAAGCTAAAAATCTACTTTTAATGAGAATAAAAGAAGCCCCCTTTATAAAGCTATTTCTGACCATCAGTTTAAAATTGTTACATTTACACAAATAGAAATGAAATATTTTTAAAATGTCTTATTTTGAATAAATTTCAAGTTCAGAAAAAAATTCTCCTCTGAGACACCATAAAATACAGATTGTTAACATACTTCTGGGAAAGTAGAACCTTAGAATATATTAATTGATGTAATATACAAAGCTACAAACAAAATGGTTACATATTATATAAATATCTTTATGACTAATGACTTACCTAAAGTTTAATAAGAATTTCTGTTCTTCCCAGCAGCATACAATTGGGCAAATAAAGCTCAAAGACCTAATCACACCTAGAATGTTATGCTGGAATCATATTTCAACAATGAGCACACTGTAAAGAATAAAACTGCACTAAAAGACACATCTATAGTGGATAGCTCTAAATCCTCCAGAAGACTAACCTGGAGACAGGCTTGTATGCTGTAACACTTACATATAGTAAAAAAAGGTCATAGATATGAAAATAAAAGGGAAAGAAAGTGCTCAGAAGGAAATAACAACTGAAATGGGAAAAAGAGAAAAGAAAAAGGGAAAATATTATATGCATTTATGTGTGTGCACAAGAGAAAAAATTATATTACTTATCTCTGTTAGTTCATCAAAAAGAACTGTTTGTGCTGCCATAGTCTGATTGATCATGTATTTGTGCTTAAATCTTGTAATCTTAACAAACATTTTTAAATAATAATATGTAATATATTAACTAGTGTTAATTTCCTAGTTTTTGCAATTCCATATTGGTTTTATCCTCTTCTTCTTTGTTTTTAAAATTAAAAACTCACATTTTTTTCTGGGAAATTTGAGTCACTGATAGTTTGTGAAATCTTAGACAAAGTGATGTGTGATTAAAGTTACCATAGTGTTCTTCTTTTTTTAAATTTTATTTTACAGAAAATAAAACAAAAGAGGACAGAATAAAGCAGATCAGAACAGAACAATGCAAGCAACACAGCACTTCACAACATGACAATTGGATATCAACAGTAGCTACCATAATGTCTCTTTCTTTGAAATAGTTGAGCATAGTTTCACACACAATAGTATGAAACATAACAAAATAGAATAAAAGCATTCAAGAGAATGAAACTAATACAAGGCATTCTGAACCAAATATCAGAAAATGAACAATGGCTACTATAATATCTCATTTTCCATAAAAAATTGTTTATATAAAATCCAGTAAGACACAACGTGATAGAACCAATGGTAATAGAAGAACAAAAGCATGGTAGGACTTCAAAGCAAGATGATATTAAATCAGCAATGACTGCCATAATGTCTTGTTTTCTTCAAAGTAGCTGTTCATACCATCACACATAATAAATTCAAACAAAACAGAATAAAACCATTCCAGCCAATGAATGAAAACAGTATAAAACTTCAAATCAATACCATAGAATCTTATGTACTCTTACCTTTTCTTACACTAGGGAGACTATACAGTATTTATACATGTGAGTTTGATTTATTTCACTTATGAGTACAGTCTCAAGTTGCATCCATTTATTTATAAATATCTCAATGTAATCATTCTTTATAGCTGAGTAGTACTCCACTACATAAAAGTACCATAATGTTTTTATACATTCCTCTGTTGATACACACTTAGGTTATTTCCAAGATCTGGTTATTATAAATTGTGCTGCTATAAACATGGGTGCACATATATCACTGTGGTATGATGTTTTTAGTTCTTTTGGGAATATGCTTAGGAGTGGAATAGCTGGGTCAAATGGGACTTCCAACCCCAGCATTTTGAGGAATCTAAAGACTGACCTCCACAGTGGTTGCACCAGTCTACACTCCAACCAACAATGCAGAAGAGTTCCTTTTTTCCCACAACCTCTCCAGCATTTGTTGTTGGTAGTTTTGTTGATGCTGGCCGTTCTTTCTGGAGTGAGATGGAATCTCAGTGTTGGTTTAATTTGCACTTCTCTAATGACCAGTGATAATGAACATTTTTTTCATGTATTTAATTGCCGTTCATATTTCTTCATCTGAGAACTGTGTGTTCATCTCGGATGCCCATTTTTGGAGTGGGTCTTTGAATTTCAGGGGTCTGATTTTTTTTTTAATTCTTTATAAGCTCTATACAGAAGTCCTTTGTCTGAGGGACAGTTCACTAAGATTTTTTCCAAATTTGTGGGTTTTCTTTTCACTCTGCTGGAGATTTCTTTCAATATGCAGAAACTCTTTAATAGGACGTGACCCCAGTTATTGATTCTGGGAAGTATTTCCCATGCAGTTTGGTTCTTGTTCATGAATTCTCTACCTACCCCATGTCTACAAGATTTTTGCCTACTTTGTATTGCAACAGATTTAGTGTTTCATTTTAATATTTCGATCTTTGATCCATTTAGATTTTAGTTTAGTTCATGTGATAGGCATGTGTCTAGTTTTAGTTTTCAGCATATGGCTAGCCAGTTTTTCCAGCACCATTTATTAAAGAGACTATTTTTCTTCCAGTGAACATGCTTGGCCCCTTTATCAAAGATAAGGTGGTTGAGTGTGTTCATAGTTGTATCTTCTAGTCTATTCCATTGATCTTCAGGTCTGGTTTTATTCCAATACCATGTTGATTTTATTACAGTAGCTTTGTAGTATAACTTCAAGTCAGGGATTGTGATGCCTCCTTTGCTGCTTAGAATTGCCTTTGCTATTCTAGGTCTCTTCTGGTTCCTAATGAATTTTAGGAGTGATTTCTCTAGATCTATGAGGTATGTTAGTGGTATTTTCATTGAGATTGCATTGAAACTGTATAACAATTTTGGGAGAATGGCCATTTTCACAATATTTATTCTTCCTATCCATGAACAAAGGATGTCTTTCCATTTTCTGAGGTCCTCTACTGTTTCTTTTTCAGGATATTATAATTTTACCTGT
This sequence comes from Hydrochoerus hydrochaeris, assembly GCA_004027455.1. Classification (NCBI taxonomy): domain Eukaryota; kingdom Metazoa; phylum Chordata; class Mammalia; order Rodentia; family Hydrochaeridae; genus Hydrochoerus; species Hydrochoerus hydrochaeris. The sequence goes on along the minus strand of PVLA01012514.1, from coordinate 13,041 downwards.
ATAGCTCTTTTATTTCTTTCATTAGATTAATTCCTAAGTATTTCATTTTTTTGGATGCTAGTGTGAAGGGTGTGGCTTTTCTTATTTCTCTCTTGGTGATTTTGTGGTTAGTGTATAGGAATACTATTGATTAATAAAGGTCACAGGGCATGGTCCACTCAAGCCTGCAAAACCTCTCCAGGTTAGTCCAGTGTCCTATGGGGCTGGGTGGGCACCCAAGCATGGGGAGTGAAGTCCCACACTCTCCCAGGCCAGTGCCAGTGAGCTGGAACTCCCCTCGCCACCACGCAGGTCTAACTCCCTTCTCCTGGTGTCCTTATAGACAAAATTTTGAACTGGAATTGTATTTGTGCATTGGGAAATATGAGTGATCATGGGTGTAATATTCTCTGTGGACCTCTTTGGAGAAGTTTCTGTTTCCTTGACCAAATAGGAATCTAGACAGTTAGTAGCTAGGACTTTTATTTTTCATTAAAAAACATACATCTTTTTCATTTTAGTTGTCTACCTCATACAGAGTGTCATGTTTCTTTCTCTTTTAAATCCTATGTGATTTGTACTTACCCTGCCTTGATTCTTGGGTCAAGAAAGTTTACCTCACACTTCTGAAATGGAGAGCAAAAAAAACCCATTTCTCACTCTCTTCCTTTTCCTTTTCCTTTACTTCCATTTCTTACTCCATACTTTCTCACAAGTTTCCAAGAAATTAAGCTCTAAAATATTAGGTGGGCTTAAGTACAGCAGGGGTAGTGAGGGAGAGTCATTAGTCAAGAATGGAATGGTGTAACTCAGTCAGGGTCAGAAGAGGGTGGTGGCCCAACCTGGGCTGTCAGAACCATATCATTCTGAGATGACTGTATCCACAGGTAAGAAGGTTGGTGCAGTGTCTGAGAAAGTGGGGAATCATGAGAGTGGTCAGTTGGCAGGACATCAGAGGTCAGTTGGGTTGAGGATGGTTTCACACAGCAGAAAGCCCCAAGGTAAGGTGCTGGACCACTGGTTGAGTGAGGAAGGTATTTACACAGGGTCATGCCAGCACAGGTTACAGAAGCCAAATTGAGTACAAGAAAGAATGATCTGAAAGGAGGAAGAGGTGGCAGTAACAAGAGAATAGAAAATAGAAGGAAGAATCAATCAAATGGGTACATATGTTAGATATAATGAATTTTTCAAAGGTGATTTGGAAATATGGGATTGAGGAAATAAATCCCATGATGTTGACTTAAAACTTACAATATAAGAATGGATGCATCATTTTCAAGAAATAATAAAAAATCCAGAAGTGACTATAGATGCAAATGTTGATGTGTATACACAAGTGTGAATGCATGTACCTGTAGACATACAAATATATATGCTTCTCTTCCAACCAAGAGACCTGGAGGCAGCTACAATAGTAATAAATATGCCTATCACTTATATCTTGACTTCTAAATACATTTTCCACTAAAAAGAACAAAGTATCCTTGGAGAAATGGCCAGTTTTACATCCAAGACAGACAAACAATATAAAGAGTCTGACATATTTGGGGGTTTGAAAGCAAGAAGTCTTCTTTAAAAGATAAAAGATATTTTTTTACAAAACACAGTATTTATGTCCAAAAAACTTCCACAGGTCAAATTTGGAACAATTTGAACATCAAAATATAAAGGTAATAAAATAGTATAGCACAATAAATAAAGTAGGAAAGTATGAGTGTATGATTATATAAGTAAATTATTTAAAATTAGAGAAGAATATATTTATACAATCTCAAAATACTTTTAAAAAATACTTCCCAATCACTAACAGAAAGTGAGATTCTCTAGAGAAGAAAATGCTGGTAGACACTACCTTAATCAAGTGACTGATCAAACATCACTAGTTACAGAATAAGGAGGAATTGTGCGCCCCCCGAGTTAACCAAGTATGAAACCAGCTCTGTCTTTGTGGTAGCTCTGACAAAGGTAAAGACTTGAATCTGATCACAAAGAGTCATCATAAAAACATAAGCTAAGGGACTCTAGACTTGGTCTAGAGTTACCAAGTGTCAAGGCAAAAAAAAAAATCAAGAAATGTAAGGAACAGACTAAGTAACTTCTGTGTTTAAGGAGAATTAAAACACAAGACAATGAAGTACAAAACATATTTTTAAAGTTTTACTGCTGCTGTTCTTTTCACTATTAAGTACAGCTTTAGGACAGTTGATGAGTTCCAAGATTTGAAGAGTAGTAGAATTTGCTTCAGTGTGAAGGCTGAAATGTGACTATGCAGGGAAATGTTTCTGTTGGTAGAAGCTGCAAAGTAAAACATCTAAGTGACAGCTGGACCTATATCAGCAACTTACTCTCAAGTATTTCAGTTACAAGTACTTTATTTGGCACCAAATCTTTTCAAAAGCTTTAGGTTGTTGGTAAATTCTGTGTGCCTGTGTTTGTGTGTCTGTTTGTCTGAACTTATAAAACATCATATTCATCATATGATTCATTCACCCATTTATATAACATTATTCTATAGTGCACTAGGGTGCTTTCAGGGACCATCAAGTATTTTTGGAAATGGATTGATAATTTCTTTTACTCTAATAATGATAGAAAGAATATTGATTAAGTTTATTCTATGAATAAATCCTCAGTTTATGAATTAGTTCCATTCTATGTGAATCTTTTATATCATTGAAATAAATATATAAAGTAAAGCATAAAAAACTTCACACATGTGCCATGATCTTGTCCTTCTTCTTCAGAATTGTATCAATGATAGTCATTCATGTTATAAAAAGTGATGTCACCATTTTTTTGGCCTTGGTTTACTCTTGCAATTATTTTCAGCTTTTGAGTCCATGGTTAATGCTTTGCACTTCCTAGCACTCCCTTCAACATCATCACTGCTTTCCTCTTGTTCCTGGAGCACTTGGGCTCTGATTGAGCACTGTACTACTGTATAGTCTCACACTGTACACTAAGCACACAGCAACACAAGTGTGAGAATGTCCAGCAGCCATGTGAGCTACTTCCATGATTTGTTGACAGTTATAAAATGTTGATAGTGGAGCTGTTTTGGTGTCTGTGAAAGTTTGCAACTTGAACTTTCATAAATTGGGGACTTACTGTACACTTTAGAGTCCCTTCCTTAAATTTCAAATATAAATATTCTAGACAGCCTAATCTCTATCCAATAAGATACATGTGTGTTATCCTTACATTTCATTCCCAACTTCTAGAATTTTTTTATTTTTTGTTTTAAAGAGAAAAAAGCAACACAGAAAAAAAGGTAGCAATAATACAGAATTCCAAAGGAAAAAAAGAAAAAAAACACTTAGAAATCACTAGTTGATAAATTACATACTGTCATCTTTGAAATAGTTGTGCAAGTTACAAAAGTAAACCATGCAAAGTAGACATTCAAACAGTGAGATTGCAAACAGTTCTGCCTAACAATCTAACAAAAACTTAGTAATATGGTCATGTATCTTACACATTTAAACATACATGAAGTTATATCTTTTAGAGCACATTATTTTCTTCTTTTTTACAATAACAATTACACATTTTGAGTTTTATTAGTCCTACCTTTCTTAATACTTTTACACTAGAGAAACAATGTGATATTTTTAAATATGATTCTTATTCATTTCACTAATGAGGATAGTCTCAAGTTGTCTCCATTTACCTATGAAGGCCTCAAGAGCATCCTTTTTTTAGCTGAGTCATATTCCGTTGTATAAACATACCACATCTTTTTCATCCACTCTGCAGTTGATGGGCATTTTGGTTGTTTCCAAGATTTAGTTATTACAAATTGTGCTGCTATGAACATGTGTGCACATATATTACTGTGATATGAACTTTTCAGTTTTTCTGGGAAAATACCCAAGAGGGGAATAGCTTGAGTGAATGGAGCTTCCAATCCTAGTCTTCTGAAAATTCTCCATATGGATTTTCATAGTGATTGCACCAGTCTACATTCCCACCAAAAGTGGAGCAGTGTTCCTTTTTCCCCACATCCTCACCAACAGTAGTTATCAGTTGTTTTCTTGATAGCAGCCATTCTTTCTGGGGGAAGATGAAATCTCAATGTTGTTTTAATTTGCATTTCTTGAATGACCAGTGATGGTGAACATTTCTTCATGTATATATTTGCCATTTATATATCTTCCTCTGAGAACTGTGAGTTCATCTCAGATGCCCATTTCTGGATAGAATCTTTGAATTTGGGGGCTTGATGTTTTTCAGTTCTTTACATGTTCTTGATATAAGTCCTTTGTCTGAGGGGTTGCTAACTAAAATTCTTTCCCATTCTGTGGGGTTTTCTTTTCACTCTATTGGTGGTTTCTTTTGAAGTGCAGAAACTTTTCAATAATATGAGATCCCAGTTGTTGATTCATTGAAGTGTTTCCTGTGCAGTTTGTGTTTTGTTCATGAATTCTCTGCCTACTCCTATGTCTCAAAGACTTCTGCCTACCTTGTATTCCAGTAGATTAGGTGTTTCTGTTTTGATATTTAGGTCCCTGATCCATATATATATTTTAGTTTTGTGCATGGTGATATGCAAGGATCTAGTTTCAGTCTTCAGCATGTGGAGAGCCAATTTTTCCAACACCACTTATTAAAGAGGCCATCCCTCTTCCAGTGAACATGTTTAGCCCCTTTGTGAAATATCAGGTGGCTGAATGTCTTTGTAGTTGTTCTTGCATCTTCAAATCCATTCCATTGATCCTCAGGTCCATTTCTTTGCCAGTACCATGCTGATTTTATCACTGTGGCTTTGTAGTACAGTTTCAAGTCAGGAATTGAGATGCCCCCTGCATTGCCTTTGTTGCTCAGAGTTGTCTTTGCTATTCTAGGCTTCTTCTGTTTCCAAATGAATTTTAGGAGTATTTTTGCTAGATCTGTGAGATATGTCAATGGTGTTTTGATTGAGATTGCATTAAATCTGTATAACAGTTTTAGGAATATGGCCATTTTCATAATGCTGGTTCTTCCTAGCCAGGAGTAAGAAATATCCTTCCATTTCCTAATATCCCTTTCAATCTCCTTTTATAAAGTAGGATAATTTTCAGTGTATAGGTCTTTTACACTTAGGTTGATTCCTAAGTATTCAATAACAAACTAAGTAATCAATAACATTTGTTTGTGTTAGGAATGTTATTGATTTTTTGAGCATTGACTTTGTATCCAGCTATGCTGCTTAATTTGTTTACCTCTAGTAGTTGTTTAATGGACTTTTTTGGGTCTTCTATATTGAATATCATGCCATCTGCAAATAGTGATAATTTAACTTCTTCCTTTCCTATCTCTATTCCTTTTATTTCTCTCTCTTGTCTGATTGCCCTGGCTAGTGTTTCCAGAATTATATTGACTAGGAGTGGTGATGGTGGACATCCTTGTCTCATTCCTGATTTTAAAGTGAAAGCTTTCAGTTTTTTTTCCATTTAGTACAATGTTGGCTGTTGGTTTATCATAAATGGCCTTTATAAAGTTGAGGCAGACACTGTGTATTCCGTTTTTGAAGGGTTTTTATCATGAACATGTGTTGGACTTTGTTGAAAGCTTTTTCTGCATCTATTGAGATGATCATGTGATTTTTGTTTTTGGCTCTTTTGATGTGGTGTATTACACTTATTGATTTGTGTATGTTAAACCATCCCTGCATTTCTGGAATGAACCACACTTGGTTATGATGTGTAATCCTGGTGACTTGCTGCATTCTATTTGCCAGTATTTTATTGAGAATCTTTGCATCAATGTTTATTAGTGAGGTTGGATTATAGTCCTCCTTTTTCGGTTGGGTCTTTCTCTGGTTTTGATGTGAGAGTAATACTAGTCTCCAGGAGTGATATATGGAGCATTGCTTTCTTTTCAATTTCATTGAAGAGTTTAAGGAGTATTGGCATCAAATCTTCTCTAAATTTCTTGTAGAATTCAGCTGTGAATCCATCAGGATCTGGGATTTTCTTTGTTAGTAAGTTTTAAATTACATTTTCAATTTCAATAGATGATATTGGGTTATTCAAAATGACTATACCTTCTTGGTTGACCTTTGGTAGTTCATATGTTTCTAGGAATCAGTCCATTTCCTCTGGTTTCCACTCTATGTGAGTAGAAATTTTCAAAGCAGGTATTCATGATCTTTTGAATTTCCATGGGATCTGTCATAATTTCCCCCTTTGCAGTCCTTATTGCATGAATTTGGGGTTTTTTGTTTGTTTGTTTGTTTGTTTGTTTTTCTTTATAAGGTTAGCTAGAAGTTTTTCAATTTTGTTTATTTACTCAAAAGTCAGCTTTTTATTCATTAATTCTTTGTATTGTTTTTTTAGTTTCAATTGCATTGATTTCTGCTCTAATCTTTACAATTTCCTCTCTTCTATGAGCTTTGGGTTTAACTTGCTCTTGTTTTTCTAGAAGCTTGAAATGAAGCATTAGGTTGTTTCTTTGTGCTCATTATATTTTCTTGATATGACAATTTATTGCTATACATTTCCCTCTTAAGACTGCTTTCATTGCATCCCACATATTACAGTACATTGTTTCCACATTTTCATTGAATTGTAGGTATTGCTTTATTTCTTCTTTAACTTCATCTGTAGCCCACTGGTTGTTCAAAAGAATGTTATTTTATTTCCATGTATTTATCCAGGTTTTGCAATTTCTTTTGCCATTAATTTCCAATTTCAGTGTGCTGTGGTCAGATATTACACATAGGATAATTTCAATACCTTTGCATTTACTTAAGAATGTTTTATGGGATAATATGTGGTCTATTTTGGAGAATGTCCCATGCACAGCTGAGAAGAATATGTATTCTGATGTGGTGGGATGGAACACTCTGTAAACACCTACTAAGTCCAATTGCTTGCAGGTATGATTCAGTTCTATTATTTCTTTGCTGACTTTTTGTCTAGTTGATCTATCTCTTTGTGACAATAGACTGCTAAGGTCCCCTGTTATAACTGTGTTCTTGTGTATTTGGTTTTTCATGTCCATTAGTATTTGTCTTATATAGTTGAGTGCTCCTGTGTTTGGTGCATATATTTACAATTGCTAGTTCTTCCTCCTGAATTTTTCCACTAACAAGTATGTAGTGACCTTCTTTATCTCTTTTAATCATTTTAGGTTTGAAGTTCATGTTGTCTGTAAATAGAATAGTTACCCCTGCTTTTTTCTGGGTTCCTGTTGCATGGAATACTGTTTTCCATCCTTTGACTTTTAATCTATGCATTTCCTTTTGGGTCAGATGTGTTTCTTGTATACAGCATATTGTGGTCTCATGTTTCTTGATCCATTCTGTCAATCTATTTCTTTTGATAGGTGAATTGAGGCCACTTACATTTATGGATAACACTGTACTGGCTCGACTTTGCATGTTATGTTCCAGTTGTTTGCTTTCTGATTTGCCCCTCATTTAATTGCTTGTCCTACCTGGTAGTTTGTTTCTGTTGTTGTTCTGGGGATTGTGGTCATTTTTAACTCTGTCTAGTATGTCTTTCAATATTCTTTCTAGGGTTAGTTTGGTGGACTTGAATTTCTTCAGTTGTTCTCTGTCTTGAAAGTATCTTGCTTCTCCATTAAATTTGAATGAAAGTTTTGCTGGGTATATCAGTTTGGGTTGAAAGTTGTTTTCTTTCAGGGTTTGAAATACCTTGCTCCAAGCTCATCTTGACATGAGGGTTTGTGCTGAAAAGTCTGCTGTGACTCTAATGGGCTTTCCTTGATAAGTGAGTTGTGTCTTTTCTCTAACAGTTTTTAGTATTCTGTTTTTATGCTGTATGTCTGAGATCTTAATCATTATGTGTCTGGGTGTCAATTTATGTTAGTTGTGACTGTTTGGCATACTATGTCTCACTTATCTGCATATCAGCCTTTTTCCCCATCTTTGAGGAATTTTATGCTATTACTTCTCTGAATATTTTAGTTATATCATTTTTGTTGAATCCTGAGTCTTCACTAATGCCTATTAATCTTATATTGTTGCTCTTGGCATCATCTTGAAGCTTCTGGATTTTCATTTCATGCTGCTTTGTTAATTTTAAAAGTCATATCCTTTCAGGTTCACTAATTGTGATCCTGCCCTCGAGGTCCAAAATCCTATCTTCAGCTTCATTTAAATGGTTTTACACACTTTGAATAAAATATTTTGCTTCTTGGATGTATCTTTTAGTTTGTTTCATGAATTCTGCATGTTTTCTATATTGTGCATTCAAGGTTTCAATCAGTTTCATATGTTCCTGTACTTCTTTCTCTATTGCTTCTTTAGCTGTGTTCAACAACTCCTTAACTAAGGTTGTTATTTCTATCTTTACATGGGAGAGTACTTCTAATTTGATATCCTCTATAGCTTGTGTTGTTGTTGTTGTTGTTTTTCACTCACTGTCTTTTCAGAGATTTCTGGTGTGTTACTTTTGAAGTCCTCTATTTCAATGTTTTCTGTACTTTCTCCTGGGGAATGAGACTGCATTTTGGTTTTTTGTTTTGCCATTTTCCTCTTTTGAGTTGGTATTTGATCCTTTAATCCCACTAGTGTCAACTGTTGGTAGTGTGTGTCTTGGGGTCTTAAGGTAAGATTGATGTTTGTTCAGTTGCTGTGTCCCACAATGAATAGGTTGGTCAATCCCCTGCCTTCCTATTACAGGGCCTGTTGGGTGAGTCCTATATTCTTCCTTGGTTGACAAGCCTAGTAGTATTGATGTAGGTCAACTTTTAGTGCCTGCTATTACTTTTATCTTCAGGTTATTCAGGTCATCAGATCTCCCTGTCTATGGTGTTTGTGTTGGCTGGTGCCATACTGTGTCCCTATTGTGTGTGTGTCTCATAAGCCCTTTTAATTTTCTTCAAATTGGGAGAGTCCTTCTTGGCATCCTCCTCACTCTGCCTGATGCTTTCTGTGTGTAGGAAGGGGTCATCCACACTCTTGTCAGGCTCACCAAGGTCTTATAGTTAGTTGGACGGGGCTTTACTACTGGCCCTATTTACCCACTGTACACCTCTACTTTAGAGGCATACACAACACATTGACTGGTTCCTGCTGAGATCTTCTGTTTGGGTGGGGCAGTTACTGAATATCCCTTTAAGTTAGCACAATTAATCCACTCTAGTCCAAGGTTCACCTCCTGGAAATGAAGTTCAAGTTTTTACTTGCACTGAAATTCTTGGTGGTCAGGGCCCGAGGCTGGATTCTGGGCCCTGATTCCTGCTTGGAGTTTGCTGGGCATGGCCCAGTTAACCCCATCCCCCTCCCTCTTGTGCTCCTGGTGTGGTCTCTGACACAGGGCATAGTCTTTCTCCCTGGGAGCAGAGTTCCAAGTTTTTTTCCCTGACCTGGGATTCCACGAGGTCAAGCCCTAGAATATTTTTAATCTGACAAATTTACTACACAGTGGCATAGATATGAAAAGTAAAGGCAGATAAGAACTATCTTTTCTACATATAAACAAATACTCTGATCATTTTCTTTAGAAAATCTGCCAAAATATATACCAGAAAACACATAACATTCTCTGTCCCAGACACATACTTTTCAAATAGTATATAAGCTTGATGCCTACCAAACTGCATTTCTAGGTCATTTTATCCATTAACTGGATGAAAAGAGTTTGGTCTAAAGTTCATCCTGGAGTCCAGCCACACTGCTACTTGCTCTCAGTTGTCAGTTGGTTCTCCTGGTAATTTTCATGTTGCCTTTTGTCTTCTCCTCCTTTTGAGAAGGTACTGTCCAAAAGAGACAGAGGGAGCACAAGAGGAACTTGAATCACCTAGGACCTTTTATCTAGTTTCCTACAGAAAACCAACACAAACCTATTTTCCAAAACAGTCTTCTCTGAAGATTTAAAAAGGAAAGAACAAGTATCAAAATTTACTTAAACTTAGGTGGTAGACCACACACTTTTAAGATACCCTTCAATGACCATGAAACTTGTCATGGAAGCCTCCCTCTCTGACCATGCAACTCTTGCATTCTTCATATACCTAAAACCAGCACTGTGTGGAAAACACCAAGATGTGCCACAAGCTAGGCACTACCTGAGCCCTTTCACTTCTTGCTCATCATTGCAGAGGTGATTTGGTGGTTCTCTTGATGAGAATGACTACATTAAGTTACTAGTTATTCAGTCCTAACACAACATTCAGAAATTCTGTAATACTTCCAGCTTCTCTCTACTGAGATGTCAGCTCTGACAGCTGATAGAACTTATTTTAGACTCTAATGGTATTTCACTTAAAAGATAATTTCTATGCCCTTGATTATTAACTGTATCTAATAAATCTGTTATGTACTCTATGTAACCCATGATATCAGCAAACTTAATTTAGTCTATTTCTTAAATAAATGAGGTAGCAAATTTTAGAAATTATCTTTCAAGTTGTTGTTTATTTTTTCATATTATTAGAGAACCATATTTTATTCTTTGATTCTGAGGGATTCTACTCACAAAGAATGCATACAAGTATTAGCAAAAGTGGGACTAAAAACAATTTGGTAAATTTTGTTACTGAATGGATGTAATGTCAATGTAGATTTCCCAGGAGGCTTTTTAGCTTTAAAATTTAAGGATAATATTTAACACAGAAAAATCCACTGGATACTTGCAAGATAGGCTAACAATCATTTTGGGATTTTGAGTAGGAGCTAATACATAGAGAAAACTGCATCTCTGTCACTTGTGCCTCATCACTTCTCCTCCTGAAGTTTTAACATTTGCAACTGAAAACTGAAAAGTTCTTTAATAATCCAGCAAGCTAAAATCTCTCCACTGGGAGTTATTACAATAATAATCTTTTCACATAGAAAATATTTTGCTTTAAGATTTGTCTTTAAGGAGTTTATATATAACTTTTTCTGATCATAATTAAGGAAAATTGTGTAGAAAAGCTTCAATGATTTTTTTCATCTTGATTCTTTCCTTAAGGCAACTTAAGATAAAGCAGAATTATGCAGTTATTAGATATAATGATGATTCTTTTGAACTTAAATAGAATACAAAAATTATTACAAAAGAGATGATCCTTTTAAATTTAAAACTACCACACCACTTCATTATTTTTGTCCAGGCTAGGCATGTATCAAACATGCTTATAAAAAGAAATAGTATAGTATTCTGGTACAGAAATGACCAGAATTTCATACATGTGTATCTATCTACATGTATACTCTTATATACATATATATTTCATACATGTATATCTATCTACATGTATACTCTTATATATGAAAATCTTTCAGAAAATCATTGATGATCTTAAAAATAATAAAACTGATACAATCCTTCTAATTCCTAAGGCATCACTGAAAAACTGAACTTAAAATACAAAATTTTATGATTTAAAATGGAAGGGTTCCACCAAAATATTTCTTCATACATAAGGCTTAAGGAGCTTTACCACAAAACATGAACCTTTTGAGAATTCTTGGAATTATAAGGAGGCATAACAGCAGAGTGATTATGAATAAATTCAAAATCCACCTCCACCATTTATGGTTGGAAGATAATCTGAGGTAACATATGTGACCTCCTTAAGGTTCAGTTCTTCTCCTTGATCCTTGAGGAATATGCTGATTAAATCAATTCATGTAATTTCATACATTTAGAGGATTGTTATGAGGATAAACACTGCATCAGTATCCTATAATATCCTACAGGTAGCATCATACTTGCTGGCTATAACACAAAAAAGATGAAGGCATACAGATGGGTCAAGATGGTTAAATGTGTTTATTCACAAGCGAAGTAATTGTGTGTACAGAAGACATCACGAAATTCATTGCTTCTCCCTCATTCAAAAAGTTGCTAAAACTGAAATATAGATTAAACAAACTCTTGGGATACAAAATGTATATATATAAATGAAATGAAAATATTTCTACATACTAATGAGGGATAATTACAAAAATTAATCAAATACAATGTATAGCATCAAAATAAAGAAAGCTTAAGTGCTAATTTATTAAAAAAGATTTCCATATTTGAAACTATAAAAATATACTAACAGAAAACATAATCAGTATGTACACAATGTTTTTGGATTTAAAAAGTCAATACTGGGATGTAAAACTTTTCCCCAAAATGATGTATAATTTAAAACATTCACAATCAAGATTCTAAGACAAGAAGACAAGATGGCCAATCATTGTGCAACAAAATACAAAGCCTCCTGGGAGAAACAACTCATTTGCCAGAATAAAACACACTGGAGAGACCCAGACAGAGGGAGATGGATCCTCTTGACACAGGAAGAAATTAAAATTCAAAAAAGCTCACCAAATACTTTGGGACTACAACTGAAACAGCTAAAAATTATGGAACACATCATTTTCCCAGTGACCTGCCAAGTTTGCACCAGCTTGAATCCCCGCTGGAAGGCAGAGCTGCTCAAACTTGTTCACCGCCACTCACAGGAAGCACAGCAGCACTGAAGTTGGGAGTGATGAGCCCAATGGAGAGTGGAGCCAGTGAAGGGACATTCATTAATCCACAGTCAGTGCTGGGAATGAGACCCCCCCACATGGGAAGGGCACAACCAAATGGGTAACATGTTGGAATCTGGCAGGAGGAGCCTGAACTGGGAGCGACAGTGACTTCAGTTGGTTGCTCCCTCCCCAGAGCAGATTCGTGGGATTTCTTTGGACTGGGCCATGCCCCTGGCTGGGATGCAATGAGCCTTCCCAAATTGATTCCCTGCACCTAGCACGCACTAACCAGATGAAGGCACCTGAAGTTTGGCTGGCCCAGTAGGGAAAGCAGGCATATGCAGCCATTGCTTCTAATGTTTAAAAACTACAAATAAGACACATATTTATTTGATCACAAGCAAATTTAGAATCACTAAAGAATAAACATTGTAAGCACAATCTATCTCGAAGTAGACCTTACCTCCTAACAGTACACACAGCCATGACTTTGTCAATGGTTTAATCCAGTGATGAGCACTGTGCCCACTCATTTTCTAAAAGCTTCATTGTGGAGGACCACTGGGACAGCTCTCCTTCAAAGAAGACCATTTGTCTCCATTTTGGATAAATCTCATCCTGATTCCATGTATTGATATGTACAGAGCTGGCTAGGA